>OZ024755.1:39575034-39597534 GCA_964016885.1 Eledone cirrhosa
AATTTCGGTGCAATTCCGTCAGAGATTCTAAGAGGAGATGTGTGCCAAAAATCGATAGACAGACAGACAACCACAGCTTTATATATATAGAACAAAGGGAAATAACTCGTCACTTACGCTCAAAAATCGATACATTAGATTCGATTTCGTCACATAGGGTGGGTCAATTTGAAATATTTTTTTCTGATGTCTTCGCTAGGGCTCAATGTACAAGTATAGCAATTTCGGTGCAATTCCGTCAGAGATTCTAAGAGGAGATGTGTGCCAAAAATCGATAGACAGACAGACAACCACAGCTTTATATATATAGATGACATAATCAAAAACAAGAACTTATTTGAAAATTTATTTGACCGATGGTTCCGCCGGACCTTCATCTATAAGTGTAGCAATTTCACCGAAATTTGAACGTACGGTTTAAGAGAAGATGTGTGCCGAAGGTTTTAGTAGACAGACAGACAACCTCAGTTTTATATATATAGATGACATAATCAAAAACAAGAACTTATTTGAAAATGTATTTGACCGATGGTTCCGCCGGACCTTCATCTATAAGTGTAGCAATTTCACCGAAATTTGAACGTACGGTTTAAGAGGAGATGTGTGCCGAAGGTTTTAGTAGACAGACAGACAACCTCAGTTTTATATATATACTAGCAGTAAAGCCCGGCGTTGCTCGGGGTCGCTCAGTAGCTGTGTTAAAGTTACAATGTTAAGTTTCTTTCTTGGCTTAAAAACTGTAGTGTCTACTGTGCAGACTTGCATGTGGTGTTTTTGATTAATATTCCCTCAACCAACAATATGCCTTATGAAGTTAAGAAAACATAACGATAACCCGAATGTTATAACAAAAGAGGATGCTGGGGATAGAAACTGCACTGGTTATTTATTAACAAAGATCGAAAATGTAAACACTGCAACGCAGAGAAAAACATTAGCGTAACCAAATTATCAGTTATGTCTGTCTGCATGCCTATATCACCTCTCTGCACGACTGTCTGTCTGCACGCCTATATCACCTCTCTGCACGACTGTCTGTCTGCACGCCTATATCACCTCTCTGCACGACTATCTGTCTGCACGCGTATATCACCTCTCTGCACGACTGTCTGTCTGCACGCCTAACGACGAAATATTTGCTTGTTTTACGTAGTCTTTAAATAGACTTGTTTTCAAGTAAAAATATTGTTTTAAAATGCTTTTAAATGGAAATGAAGCAAAACGGAAGCTTAGTGTTCGAACTGATGAATTTTGCAGGTCAATATTTTGCTGGCTCGACAACTGTCTGTTCGTGTATTGTGTTAATGTCATTTTAAACGCTGAGAAAGCCAGCGTAATTTTTTACGTAAGACGCTCAATGTAAACAGAACAAAGGGAAATAACTGATAACTTACGCTCAAAAATCGATACATTATATTCGATTTCGTCACATAGGGTGGGTCAATTTGAAATTATTTTTTTCCGATGTCTTCGCTAGGGCTGAATGTACAAGTATAGCAATTTCGGTGCAATTCCGTGAGAGATTCTAAGAGGAGATGTGTGCCAAAAATCGATAGACAGACAGACAACCACAGTTTTATATATATAGATAGATAGATAGATATATATATAGATGACATAATCAAAAACAAGAACTTATTTGAAAATTTATTTGACCGATGGTTCCGCCGGACCTTCATCTATAAGTGTAGCAATTTCACCGAAATTTGAACGTACGGTTTAAGAGGAGATGTGTGCCGAAGGTTTTAGTAGACAGACATACAACCTCAGTTTTATATATATATTGAATGAAGGCGTGTGGCTGAGTGGTTAGAGAATTGGATTCGCAATCGTAAGTTTGTGAGTTCGATTCCTGGACCAGACGATGCGTTATGTCCTTGAGCAAGACACTTTATTTCCCGTTGCTCCTTCTACCTGGAGTTGCGACCGATAGATACTATTAGCAATTGGAAAGACCAACGGAAACATTGTTCGCTCGGTCCGATTTGACGAAAGTCGATCGTTCATTTTTTTATATGTATATAATTAGTATTGGTGCTCTGAAATAGCGATGTGTATATGAATGTACGTATAGTATATCTAATAATACAATGCGTTTATTTAAAAACGTTTTGAAGACCATTCGCTTTGAATTTTAAAGTAGTAGCTACCTCAACATAGTCCACTTGACATCTCTCAACCTGGCCGCGACTGTGGTTCCTCAGACTAGATTTGCTCAAGCAAATCTTTCCACACTCAGCGCACACCTAATTCAATGGAGACACCGATCGTTTCGAGAGATGCACATACATGAATGCATATATATATATATATATATATATATATATATATATATATATATATATATATATATATAAATATATACATATATATGGGAGGGGCTGTAAGTATGCATATGTATTTGCAATAAGAAGGTAATCACGTCACCTTCTTACACGATGATATACGTTGATGTATTTGTGTATATGATAGAGGACTTATTCAGTGAAAATATGTTTGAATATAGCGGCAGAAATCGATGTTTATAACTGGCCTTGAGGATATGAGAATAAGGAATAGAACAGCAGAGATGTCCAATTAATGTTATATAAACATGCTTTCAGAAACTGTCTTTAAGATTTAACGGAAATTACATTTCACTTATTATTTCCTGCTATGTAAAACTGTATGTTAATTCCACAGAAAGATTGTAATCTGGTGTAGAGACTGTTTGCGTTAGTCGCCATATTGATGACTCCATGGACGCCGAATATATGGTGTGTAGAAGTCATTGGTGAAACAATATGGGAACAGAATCTGGCTGGAGCATTAAGACAGGACACAGACCAACAACGTGCTATCTCGAAATTGATATTCACTAACTATTTTTCAATATATATATATATAATATATAAGATCAAAAGATGGTTAAATGAGTTCCATGTATTTTATTATGCGCATGATCTTATATATTATATATTATGTATACGCATGATCTTATATATTATATATTATGTATACTCCAGTCCTACAAACTGTAGAGTGCTTCTTATCCGATATCTGCATTGCTTTATTGTACTACAATAAAACAGACCTCCTACATATATATATATATATATATATATATGTTTGGTTGGTCACCGTTCTGACCAACTCGTTTGACTACCAGCGTATCATGAAAAATCATACATCTCCTATGTATTTTGTCTGACAAGGACATGTTCTGTTTTATGTTATACGTAAACCTTGCATCTTCGAAATATATATAATGAAATAAATAGAGATGATATGAATTATATAACTTTCGTTTACTACTACTACTATTATTTATATATATATATATATATATATATATATGTGTGTGTGTGTGTGTGTGTGTGTGTGTGTGTGTGTGTGTGTGTGTGTGTGTATGTGTGTGTGAATATATATATATACACTTACATCATTTGTACAGTGTAATCCAAGATGATTCTACCTGTAATTCACAACACCTTCATTTTTGTACATGCTGTCCCACTGAATCTTTCCAAGAATGTCATTTAAGTTACACGCGTCTGTTATAACAACTGGAACACTCATCGTTGAAATTGATGGAGGTCCATTCTATTTGTGAAATATTATAGATAACATAAAGACGGAAGAGCCACCTGCTTTGACTGAGGTCAAGTGGTGGACAACAATATTTTCAATAGAGAGAAGACACCCTTCGCTCGCAAATGACCACGGGATTTGCACCTAGAAAGTTTTCCTCCGAGGTACAAGTCCAGGCAAGGTTATTTTGGAAGACCAGCAGTCACCCATGCATACCAACCTCCCCCTCTCCAGGCCACCAATGTCGTCCAAGGGAAAGGCAATGGCCGATACAGCTTGGCATCAGTGACATCGCAACTCATTTCTACAGCTGAGGGAACTGGAGCAACGTGAAATAAAGTGTTTTGGTCGAGAACACAACACATCACCCGGTCCGAGAATCGAACTCACAACCTTCCAATTGCAAGCCCGATATTTAACCACTAAACCAATATCGTTATATACTGTTATATAGATGATGGTATATATTGTATGTTATGTATTGTTATGTATTGTTATGTATTGTTATATATCGTATGTTGTATATTGTTATATATTGTATGTTATATATTGTATGTTGTATATTATTATATATTGTATGTTATATATTGTAAGTTATATATTGTATGTTATACTAGCAGGATGGCCCGGCGTTGCTCTGGATTTACTCTAGGGTTCTTATATATTTGATACATATTTATCCTTATCGAGCCTCGTGGAATAAATACGTTTGTTTATATTTCGTTATTGTGTATGCAAAAATATCTGTACACGAATATATAATTATATATATATGTATATATTAAAATAACAGATTAAAGTTTAAGCAAAGAATCGCTGCTTTCACCCTTAACGGGATCTTCTGAAACTAAAATAATAAATATGTGAACGCAGATGTAAATATTTCGAAAAACGTTACGCACTATATATATAAATATATATATATATATATATAAATATATATATATATATATATATATATATATATATATATATATATATATATATATATATATATATATATATATATATATATGTATAATGAAATAAATATGGTTTTATAAATATAGTTTCCATTTGTTTAATATCGTATATATATATATATATATATATATATATACATACACACACTATATATACATATATATACACATACACACACCGCGTCATAATGACGTAATGCAGACAGCCAGACATACAGACAGATATCATAAGGGTGCACCGTTCAAATCCGGCCGAGCTTAACATTGCCTTTCATCCTTACGGGGTCGATAAAATAAAGTACCAGTAATGCACTGAGTAATTGCTGGCCTTGTGCCAAAAGTAGAAACAATTATAAGGGCGCAACGTAATATCTATGTATCTATCTAAAAAGAGAAAGACTAAGAATTGCCTTTCCCTTTGACATCATGGAGAGGGTGAGGCTTGTATGTATGGGTGACTGCTGGTCTTCCATAAATAACCCTGCCCAGGCTTGTGCCACGGAGGGAAACTTTATACCGTATATATCTATCTATCTAAGGCGGGTAAAATTCCCGAGATCCATGGACGAGTTCTCTCCAGCGGTCTCTGTCCCTCATTATCACTGCCATGTCCTGCATCTCCAACAGACCAGTGTCTGTCCTTAGGGCATCAACATACGTTAACCTTTGTCTTCCTCTTCTAGTGTGTCCATGTAGGGGCTCCCAAAGGAGCACTGAGTGCAATGTCAACTCTGGATGTCGGTGGGCATGTCCAGCTAACCTCAGTCTCCTCTGTGTCAGTTTTGAGCTGACTCTTGGGATGCTCCCATACAGCTCTGAGTTTTTCATCATCAGTGTATTCTGATTAATGTTCAGAGCCATCCTCAGCATTCTCGTGTAGCACCCATCCACCATCTGAGTGAGTTTCTTGGTCAGTGTCCAAGTCTCAGACCCAGACAGCAGCACAGACTCCACTACAGCAATGAAGAGGCGGACTTTCAGGTCTTTACAAAGGTCCGACTTCCACACCGATCTCAAGCTGTGGCACACCGCCCAGGCTTTGCTCTTCCTCTCAACCACATCATCTTCCGTATTCCCAATCTTTGCTCCCAAATACAGGAAGACCTCAACCAATTCTAGCGGCTTCCCGCCTACATTAGTGATCCCCTCTGGCTTCTCAACATTCTCTACCAGATATTTTGTTTTAGTCTCATTCATTCTCAGCCCCACACTCATCGACACATATATATACAGTGTTATATTTTATATATAAGTTATATCTACCGTTATAAGTTATATCTACCGTTATATATATTAAATATCACGTTATACTTTATATCTAAAGTGTTATTTATCATACATAATATGTATACCTCTTGTGTTATATATATTATATATTACATGTTATACTTTATATCTATAGTGCTATATATTATATATAACATGTATATCTACAGTGTTATATATATTATATATCACATGTTATATTGTATATCTATAGTGCTATATATTATATATAACATGTATATCTACAGTGTTATATATATTATATATCACATGTTATATTGTATATCTATAGTGCTATATATTATATATAACATGTATATCTACAGTGTTATATATATTATATATCACATGTTATATTGTATATCTATAGTGCTATAAATTATATATAACATGTATATCTACAGTGTTATATATATTATATATAACATGTTATACTCTATATCTATAATGCTATATATTACATATAACATGTATATCTACAGTGTTATATATATTATATATCACATGTTATACTCTATATCCTGTAGTGTTATATATTACGTTAAACTCTGTATCCACAGTGTAATATATTATATATAACATGTTAAACTGTATATCCAGAGTGTTATATATTATATATACCATGTTAAACTGTATGCCCACAGTGTTATATATTATATAACACATGTCATACTGTATATCCAAAGTAAGTCTCAAACCTGGAAAGTCATTTGACCAGTGTTTATACCAGTTTTCTTGACATTAAGTGACTTAGAGTACAAGATTTTCTCATGGATTGGACGCTAGTCCTTCACAGGCTTAATTCCCCAGCTACTGCTAGTACACATTTCCAACTGAGTATACAGGAGCAATGTAAAATGAAGTCTTTTGCTCACGAACACAACATACAACCCAGTCAAGCAATTGAACCTACGACATTATAATCGTAAATCCAACACACTTACCACTATACCATGCAAAACTACATATATATACCTACATATATAAGTACATACATAGATACATATATACATAGATACATATATAAATACATACATAGATATCTATATACCTACATATATACATACATACATAGATACTTACATAGATACATATATACATACATATATACACACATATATAAATACATACATAGATACATATATACATACATGGTGGCTGCCAACTCGTTTTCGAGTACGGCCACTACTTTATATCCATGTAGGAGAACCCCTACCGATGCGCTGAACAAGTGTGACTTTTTAGTCCAGCCAGCGACTTAAAAACTCTGGTACAAACACTACACTTGTGACAATTATTGACACATAGTGCTGGGCCAAAGGTACCATGTGACGACAAGTGCAGAGTGATCTCCAGATATAAAGCAATGCCTGTGCCGTGAAGCTTTTATAGTGAGCAAAGGCACTGCACAAAGCCAGTCCCACTCTCTTAACCAAGATGATATTTACCAAAAAGAAGAACAAGTCAACATCATTGGATACCATCAGGGTTGCAGGTGTTATATCAGAGTTTTCCTTCTCCTAGAATTCTGCCTTGACAAAGGCCAAGGGGTCATCTCTCCCGGTTATTTTGGATGGCCATTGACTCTTAAGAGCTCCTTTGCCCTTTGACAGGTTTTGTTTTTAGTCCTGCAGGATGTCCAAAGACACCCTCCTCACCAAGAAACCTTGGTGGGGTTGCCAGTTTAGTCGCCAACCACCCGACCATGAGACAGGTTGTACTGGGATACATGTTACCAGTAGCACCAACTGGTGACCTGACATATACATATATACATATACATGGTGGCTGCCAACTCGTTTTCGAGTACGGCCACTACTTTTTATCCATGTAGGATAACCCCTACCGAAGCGCTGAACGAGTGTGACTTTTTAGTCCAGCCAGCGACTTGAAACGTCTGGTACAAACACTACACTTGTGACAATTATTGACACATAGTGCTGGGCCCATGGTAGGACAATTATTGACACATAGTGCTGGGCCCATGTGAGGACAAGTGCAGAGAGATCTCCAGATATAAAGCAATGCCTGTGCCGTGAAGCTTTTATAGTGAGCAAAGGCACTGCACAAAGCCAGTCCCACTCTCTTAACCAAGATGATATTTACCAAAAAGAAGAACAAGTCAACATCATTGGATACCATCAGGGTTGCAGGTGTTATATCAGAGTTTTCCTTCTCCTAGAATTCTGCCTTGACAAAGGCCAAGGGGTCATCTCTCCCGGTTATTTTGGATGGCCATTGACTCTTAAGAGCTCCTTTGCCCTTTGACAGGTTTTGTTTTTAGTCCTGCAGGATGTCCAAAGTCACCCTCCTCACCAAGAAACCTTGGTGGGGTTGCCAGTTTAGTCGCCAACGACCCGACCATGAGACAGGTTGTACTGGGTTACATGTTACCAGTAGCACCAACTGGTGACCTGACATATACATATATACATATACATATATACATACATACATATATACATATATACATACATATATACATACATACATATATACATATATACATACATACATATATACATATATACATATATACATACAGATACACACATATATACATATATAAATACATACATATATACATATATACATACAGATACACACATACATACATATATACATACATACATATATACATACATATACACACATATATACATATATAAATACATACATAGATACATATATACAGATATACCTACACACATACATATGTACCTACATAAATGCTTACATACATTTATATACACATATATACACCATCATCACCAGCAGCAGCATCGGCAGTATTATCATCATCGCTGTCCTACTCATTACTATATCACCCCCATCATCACCATCAACATCATCACTACATCATCATCATCACTACATCATCATCATCATCATCATCACCATCATCATCACCACCACCACCATCAACACCACCATCATCACTACCATCACCATCATCACCACCATCATCATCATCATCACCACCATCATCAGCATCACCACCATCATCACCACCATCATCATTATCACCATCACCATCATCACTACCATCACCACCATCATCATCACTACATCATCATCATCATCACCATCACCATCATCAGTACCATCATAATCATAATCATCATAATCATCATCATCACCATCACCATCATCATCACCATCACCACCATCATCATCATCACCATCACCATCATCACCATCATCACCACCATCACCATCACCACCATCATCAGCATCACCACCATCATCATCATCATCACCATCACCATCATCACCACCATCATCACCACCATCATCATCACCACCATCATCAGCATCACCACCATCATCATCATCATCATCACCATCACCATCATCACTATCATCACCATCCTCACCATCATCATCACCACCATCATCATCACTACATCATCATCATCACTACCATCACCATCATCACCACCATCATAATCATAATCATCATAATCATCATCATCACCACCACCACCATCTTCAGTATCATCATCTCTGTCCTCCTCATCGCTATATCATCATCATCATCACCATCACTAGTAGTATCCACATCCACGTTGCCATCTTCGTGGTCACGTGCGATACACGGAAATTCAAATTTTTACGACTTCATTTCCGGTGTCTCTACTCATGAAATTCTGAAATATTTCTATTTTGTTTTATTTTTTTTTTATTTTATTGTAATGGAATGTTTTAAAGAAATATGAATTTTAATTTTCAATTTAATTTTAATTTTCAATTAAATATCAATTGAAATTTTAAGTCATTGCTCTGCTTCATTTCAGTCAGTAAAAACGTTTTCTGTTAAAATTAAATCCAATACAAATATCAGCTCTTTTTCAATTATTTTAACGAAGTTTTTCCGTTATAATGTTTCACATCCGCCAGTTCTAACCACGAGTGTTCAGGTTGTTTGATCAAGGGAACACGTGGCTCGTAACATTAAGACGTAGTTCTGAGAGAGATGCAACTGTACAATGTGTATTTCAAAGCTGGTTTCTTCAGTTACAGGCACAACTCATTTTGTGTCAGCTGAGTGGAATGGAGCACCCTGATAAAGAGTGTCTCATTCATGAAAATAACTCACCCCCGGGAATCAAACTCTCGACCCTATTATCGTGAGACAAACATCCTAATTACCAAACTACAGGCTTTTTATTATATATTAAATGAAGAAGTATACACATTTTTACACGGGTATAGATACTACTATAGATACATACATACAGGGTGTCCAACTTATACTGTGTTTGGTTCAAAGAGATAGTTAATAAAATTAACAGATTCAGAGCCTAATAATATCAAATAGTCAATGAGTGGGGGACTGTATTCCTAGTATTTGGAAATCTTCAAGGAATGGCGACATTGATGTCCTCGATATCGAGAATGAAAGAACATAGGTCAGTATCTGTTGGGAAAACGACGATGAGACGGTGTGAGAGAGCTGTGGTTCTGGACGGAGGTGATTGGTTGAAGTAGTTAATGCAGATATGAGATATCGTAAATATGAGATATCGTAAATATGGTGCGAGGAATGTGGAAGGCGTGGAATGGCGTGGAGGGCAAATAATTGCAAGAAATACCGTGAAGCGATCTACGAGTCGCTCTAGCAACATTGACAGTTTGCCGACTATAGAGTCTTGTTAGACTGTAAAATTGAGTTGCATTTATATAGAGAGAATTGCAACATTTCCTTACTTCCACCACATGCAGAGATTAAATTACTTTGTTGTGTATTTTCCCCTTCATCTTCTGAATACGATAAAATAGTACCCAAGGATGCAGATACGTTCAAGTAAACATCCCCATCATCTAAAAGAGATGGTTTTTTTAGAGTTAAAAAAAAAAAAAATTATTCATTTCTTTTGAGAAAAAAGGCGAAAGTTTGGTATGATTTCCTTTTATGTAAAAAGTTAACATTCGCCAAAATTATTCTTACTTTGCAAGAAAAATAAAATTGGAAGTATAATTATTTTCTGCAAAATCTTGAAAATAACATATAGCAATATACTTGTACAGATGAGAAGCCGCACATATATAGACGCAAGTCTATGTATTTAACTTGTGCGTGGTTATATCTTAAATGTTTATAACATGGTTGATAAAATAAGAAAAATAAAAAGCAAATGCCCGCTAGGTAGAAGATGTTTTCAAAGAAAAGCTTCATTAATAGATGTGCAATGAGAGAAGTTAAAAGTAAGAGATACGAACGTAAATCACAAGTTGTTTAACAACTTTACAATTTGTACTTGGAGAAAAATATATCTATTTCAACATGGAAATATTCTAATCATGAAGTCAACTGATTGAAATACTTTTTAGGCTGTAAACAGTTCTGTATGATCGTAGAACTACGGCGTAGCAACGACGTATAATTTGTGATATTCACATTAAGCAATAAAGTATGCAGAATCGATATATTTATAGTGATAGTTAATCTGGTTAAATATCTCCAATACGTATTGTTTGTTTATACGTATCTTAACAACACTTTTATATATAAAAAAATTATATATATATATATATATATATATATATATATATATATATATATATATATATATATTGTTATGCTTTGGGAGGGTCATGTTGCCAATAAGAAACGATATATATATATATATATATATATATATATATATATATATATATATATATATTAGAGAAACTGTAGTTGTGTATCCTAGCAACTGGCAAGTACTGTTTGACGCATCAACTGTGAGGTCTACCTATGCTCGCCTCTACAATATATATATAACTGGTGAGGGAAGCAACATATATTTTACATTTTAGATATATCACAGTGCACCAGATGAAAGGGATATATCTCCATTTCCCAACGGTAGGCTTTCCATTGTACTTTATTCTTTAGACTACGGTCATACTGGAGCAACGCCGTAAAGTGATGTAGTCGATCATACTGACATTTCCATCTAACTATTCCAAGAATACAAAACAACAAGATTCTGATAACGAAAATTGTGGACAAATTTTAATTTCACCTATTTTTTGTTAGTGTTAAATATTCCTCTGTGTGGATGTATAACTGTGTGATTGTGTGTGTGTGCGTATGTGTGATTGTGTATGTGTCTGTGTGTGTCTATGTATGAGTTTGTATATGTGTGTGTATGTGTGTGTCTGTGTGTGCGTGTGTTTGTGTGTGTACGTGCATGTGTGTGTATGTGTGTGTGTCCGTGTTTAGGTATGTGTATGCATGTGTGTATATGTGTGTGTCTGTGTATGTGTGTGTCTGTGCATTGTGTGTGTATGTATGTGTCTGTGTATGTATGTGTGTATGTGAGTGTACAATAATAAAATAGAAAGACTAGATTTCTATAATTTCATTTTCACGTAATTCGACGTAATACATATTTCTGTGGTGCCACAGTTATATCTGTAGTGCCACTGTTATATCTGTAGTACCAGTTATATCTGTAGTACCAGTTATATCTGTAGTACCAGTTATATATGTGGTACCACTGTTATATCTGTAGTACCAGTTATATCTGCGGTACCAGTTATATCTGTAGTACCAGTTATATCTGTGGTGTCACTGTTATATCTGTAGTCCCACTATTATATCTGTAGTACCAGTTATATCTGTAGTACCAGTTATATCTGTGGTACCAGTTATATCTACGGTGTCTTAACTCAATTCCTGAAACGGTGACACCAGACAGCCTCTTGGCTAATACATAATCTTGTAATCTATCTCTAAGTTACTTCTACGTATAAATATACAGACACACCTGATTTCGATGTTATTTCAAAGAATGAGATGTTATAAGGAAGAAACATTATCTTCATCCCCACCCCCCACACCTGCCTCCCTTCCTTCTTTCCTCTCCTCTTCGTTTTCATTCTTTTATATTTTCCTTCATAAATTACCTCACATTCCATCATAGCATTTGTTTATATTCTTCAACGTATTTCTAACTCCTGTCTGTTTATGAATACATTCTAAAACTTCCCAGCCACAACCCAACTATTTCAATACAACTTAATCAACGAATATTTTCTCCCGTATACCAGCCCCAATTATCTCCCCTTCCACCAAATTAATGAAAAGGTTTTCATTTGTAATTCTAACTTTAATTAAATGAGCCACAAATGGCGAAACTTATTCAAAATGAGTTCGTTCATAATTCACTTCATTCTATACTTTGGGTTGGTAGCTGCCCAGTTTTCCCCTTGGAATACCAGATCAGAATTAGAAAGATGCACCAAACGTTGGGTTCTTTTTTTCTAAATACGCTACGCACAATTTGCTGATTTGAGTGACAAAATCACAGTCCTAACTACCACTCAGTAAACATTTTATAACTAATTTGTTATTTTAATATATATATATATATATATATATATATATATATATATATATATATATATATATATATATATATATATATATATATATATGCATAAATATACAAACATATATGTATATATATGTGTGTGTATGTATGTGTGTGGATAAATATACGTGTATATATACATATATATATATATATATGTGTGTCTGTGTGTGGTATCCATAGTTGTTCAACTCATTATGTGTGAAATTCTATACAGAATTGTAATAATATCGATGAATGTAGTCTTATCTTTTTCTCTTTTTTCTTGTATCTACTGCGTGGAAATGTATTGCAACAATTCACTGGTCGTAAGTGCGTAGTTAACTGACGGAAACGTGTAGTGTTAGTTTGACCGATGTAACAATGTTTGCATTGGCATGTATATACAACATTGATCATTTGCAATACGTTGTGGTTTACTAATCTGTGGTTGCATCTAAATGAGTTGCCTCTTAATGAGTCATATCACAATGAGACTATTTTTCTTATCGGTATTTGTGCAGTATATTCTATCGATGAGTTAAAGATTAATGTATTTCATATTATATTTTATTTCATGAGAATTAATGACTCGTTCGTACATTTTATAAGCAGGGGAATTTAGTATTTGTAGTATACGAAACACGTGGCGTTTCTTGCTGTTTCTGTTGTATTATTGGGATGAACTTTGTTATTATATTCTTCTATAGCATAGTCGACTAATCTAAAGGAATACACGTTCTTAACTAGTGTTTGCTTTATACATACGCGTTATTTCCTTTATTGAATCGTCCTCACTGGATGAGAATTTAAAACATCCTCTAATGAGGGTTTTAACTATAGATATTTGTATCTGTGTAGGCTCTTTCTATCTGCCTGCCTGTATATGCCTATGTGTGTTTAGTGTAAACAGATATACTATAGTGGTTATTATTAATTCCACACACACACACACACAGTTACGCGCACAAACACACACATACTATACTATATTATAATAAAATAAAAAATATATTATATTATATTATATTATAACATAATATATTATATATATTATATATAATATATCGGCTTTAATAGCATTTGAAATTTGGCTTTTTGTGTTTAGCCATGCAAGTGTCAGAAAAAACATTTTGTAAATATTTGTACAGGAAGGTTTTTTTTCATAGAAGTTGGGAAGCGTGTATTGCTGGTCACTGATGTATGTGAGAAGATTTTGGGGTTTATTTTCAATAGGCGTAGTGGGCTGTGGCATAAAATTCTCAATATATTTCTAGAAAATAGATATAAGAAATAAGGAAAAGAATGCCGGGTGGAGTGGAAGATGGAATATGGCATATAATATTAGGATATATAAATGAATAAATAAACAACGTAAAATAAAGAATTTATATGGACGGGTTTAGTTGAGAAAATGAAAGAATAGAAAGAGTGTGGTGATATAAAGAAGAATCATTATATTCCTTCGTTCCTTTTTCCTATCCACTTCGTTTTCGTTTTCATTCTTCTATATTTTCCTTCATAACTTACCTCACATTCCACCATATTCACAACACATTTTTAACTCCTGCCGTTAATGAATGCATTCTAAAAATTCCCAGCCACAACCCATCTACTTGAATACAACTTAATTAACAAATATTTTCTCCCGTATACTAACCCTAATTATCTCCCCTTCCACCAAATTAATGAATGGTTTTTCATTTGTATGTCGTATTTTGATTGAATAAGCCACAAATGGGGGGACTTATTCAATGATTGTTGAAAAACACATGCGCTCTCCTCTCGTAAATTTTTTCTTTCGTTTCTTTATTTTTTAGTATCATCTGTACTTCTATTTCTTTTTCTATCTCTCGTCCTATTTTCCAATAAAAGATTAACGACCGAAACGTTATGTCACCTTTCCTATCTAATAAAGCATTAAACTAATATATATCATATATTACTGTATTGTTCTCCCGTATGGCTTTTCCTCGTTGACCCCCCCCCCCCCCCCCCACACACAAACATACATGCTTGGAGATATTCGATCCAGCTCTCCGCTCTTTGAGTTCAAATCCCTCCGAGGTCAACTCCTTTAGAGTTTTCTAGAAAAGTACCAGTCCAGAACTGAGGTCAGTTATTATACTATATCGCTTCCTTTCCCTCACTTTCTATCCTTTTCTGGAAGAAATCTCCTGTAAAGGGTTTGGTTCCAGTAGGCTTAAATGTCCAAGAAACGCCGTAAGCCAATGCGGCGGCCCTCCGCCTCCGTCAACAGTTACGGGAATATATATATATATATATATATATATATATATATATATAAAAGAGATGTCAACATGAATGGACCTGTTATTTTTATCTAAAGACATTTATTTTCCAATTCCAACCCGCCCGTCCCCTCAATCTTTCTTATTTCTCTTTCTTTCTTCTGATGAAGAACTAGCGCCCGAAACGTTAAGACCCTCTTCCTGCTATATCAAGCGTTAACCTAATATATACCTTCCATATACTGTACCGATTGTGTTGTTATTTCTGTTTACCTTTTACATACATATACATATATATATATATATATATATATATATATATATATATATATATATATATATATATATATATATATATATTGTTATACTTTGGGAGGGTCATGTTGCCAATAAGAAACACACGCACCAGTGGCTTTCATTTCAATTTATTATAATAAATTTATAATAACTTTATAAATTTATAAATTTCTGGTTGGTTAGTTGGTTCCACAACCAGATAGTGGTTTATATATAGTCATAGTTCTTTCGTCACACACTCTGTGACCTCTTCAGTGACTGGGGATTCCTTTATTTGTTTCTGTGCCTCTCCTTTGTTCTGTCCTACGCCATTTTGTTTCTGTATATATTTATAAAAATGAAAGATTAAAGTTTAAATTATTATTATTATTACTATATATATATATATATGTGTATGTGTATATATATATATATATATATATATATATATATATATTTAGCATTGATGATACCACGAGTGAAACTCAGTCTCAGTACCATAGTAGAAAAGAATATATATTTTAATAAGATCAAATTTGAGTCTTGTTACTTTCGAGTTTTCACCTGTGTATTAACAGATTCACTGGGTAAGAAGATTCAAGCTTAGCTTTAAACAACATATGTAATCATATATAATAATTGTTTCTACTTTTGGCACAAGGCCAGCAAATACCCAGTACATTACCGGTACTTTATTTTATCGACCCCGTAAAGATGAAAGGCAAAGTTAACCTCGGCGGGATTTGAACTCAGAATGGCAAGGGCCGTAACTCTATGCGTCAAAGCATGACGTCCGACCCTCTACCGATACTGCCAATCCACCCCGTAATCATATATAATAATAACAATTGTTTCTACTTTAGACGGCCAGCAATTTTGGGAGGTTTGGGAAGACGATTAATATTGACCCCATTACTGGTATTTTATTTTATCGACCCCGTAAGGATGAAAGGCAAAGCTAACCTCGGCGAGACTTGAACTCATAACGTAAAGGGCCGTATCATGCAGCAAAGCACGGTGTCTGACACTCCACCGATACTTTCAATCCACCTAATAATAATAATAACAATAATAAGGAAAAAAGGATCGTGCTTTATTGTAGATGTAGCCTCCCCCTTTGACACAAGAGTGCAAGAAAAGGAGAGGGAGAAAATTAACCGATGCCAGGATTTAAAGTGGGAATTAAATAGGATTTGGGACTGTCATGAGATCAAGGTCTTCCCGATTGTCATAGGAGCACTAGGTACTATCTTGAAGAGATTCCAAGGATGGTTAAAGAAGATTAGTCCAGCCCCGTTTTTTGGAACACTTCAAAAGACAGGCTTGCTGGGAACAGCAAGAACCCTCCGATACATCCTGAATATCTGAGGCTGCAGGTAGCGACTTGATGTTCATTTGAACAAACTTTCCAGTTAAATAACATCAATGACTGAGACTCCAAAAAAAAAAATAATGATAATGATGATGATTATGATGGTGATGATAGTAGTAGTAGTAGTAGTAGTAGTAGTAGTAGTAGTAGTAGTAGTAGTAGTAGTAGTAGTAGTAGTGGGGGGAGGGGTAGTAGTAATAGTGGTGGTGGTGGGGGGGTAGTAGTAGTAGTAATAGTGGTGGTGGTGGTAGTGGTAGTAGTAGTAGTAGTAGTAGTAGTAGTAGTAGTAGTAGTAGTAGTAGTAGTAGTAGTAGTGGTAGTAGTAGTAGTAGTAGTATTTGGAGGAGGAGAAGGTGGGGAAAGGAGTAACAATAATAACTATCATCAACGCTATCGACCTCGTAACTTTTGCTGTTTCTGTCAACAGAAGTATTATGTAAATCTAATCCTGTTATTGTATTTTCTATTTACAGTTGCTGTCGTCATGGAATTGAGGCTACAGTAAAAACAGAATATAATGCAAAGAAATCCAAGTGGTGAGATACCATTAGAGATATATAGACAACTCTGATATCAAGTGATGAGATACCATTGGAGATATATAGACAACTCTGATATCAAGTGGTGAGATACCATTGGAGATATATAGACAAATTTGTTATCAAATGGTGAGATACCATTGGAGATATATAGACAAATCTGTTATCAAATGGTGAGATACCATTGGAGATATATAGACATCTCTGATATCAAGGAGAGAGATACCTTGGAGGTATATAGACATCTTTGTTATCAAGTGGCGAGATACCATTGGAGATATATAGACAAATCTGATATCAAGGGGTGAGATACCATTGGAGATATATAGACAACTCTGATATCAAGTGGTGAGATACCATTGGGGATATATAGACAACACTGATATCAAATGGTGAGATACCATTGGAGATATATAGACATCTCTGATATCAAGTGGTGAGATACCATTGGAGATATATAGACATCTCTGATATCAAGTGGTGAGATACCATTGGAGATATATAAACAACTCTGATATCAAGTGGTAAGATACCATTGGAGATATATAGACAACTCTAATATCAAGTGGTAAGATACCATTGGAGATATATAGACATATCTGTTATCAACAGTGATATTGTTTGCACTCATCATCTGTAAATAGTTCATCTTTATATAAGGTCACCTCAGGAACTGTAATAAAGATACTAGACACTTGTATATAAAACCTCACCGAGAACTATATGAAATGTGCTATATAGGGTCACTTCAGGAACAGAAATAATGATATATACATGTATATAACGTCACAGCCGGAGCTATAGCAAAGGCAGTAAATACTTGTGTATAACATCACAGCAGCAGCTATAATAAAGGCACTATATATTTGTGTATAACATCAGCAGCAGGCGATATAGTTAAGGTATTAATACTTGTGTATATAGTCACTGTGGTAACTATAATAAATTTACTACATCTCTGTGTATAACGTCACAGCTGGAACTATAATAAAAGTAATAGATATCTGTATATAAAGTTACAGATAAAACACTAATACAGGTACAAGATCCCTGTGTATAACGTCACCGAAGGAACTATAAAGGTACTACTACTTGTGCATATTGCCACAGCAGGAACCGTGTGGAAGGTAGTATACACGGGTATAGGACGCCTTAGCAGGAACTATATATAATGTCACATGGAAATTTTACCCAATTCAAACATTTGGAATATATTTAGCAATGCAGGGTTTCTATTTAAACACCAACCATTGTGGAACAATGTAAAATATTAGCCATTCAAATGAATCTTACAAATCAATATATTTAAACCTTATTCATGCAATCTACTAAAGAAATCCATATATATAATATGTGAAATAATGTGCCATATTAATTAAAACTTTACCTACAGTAAACGGATATTATAAAGAACTCGTGAAACGCTACATGCATCACATTTGAAAAGGCATAATTCAAATCCTGTTTTGGCTTCCATTCTTATCAAGTAAATACTACTGTTATATAATTTACATCAACAGTAGCATGCTCCCCTGCAAAGATTTTAATTGGACAAGATATTTATTTGTATGGCTTTCACTTGTATTTTAGTTTATTTACAATTCAAAATCCTCTCGTAGTTTTTCTTATTACATATATTTCAAATCCAGATAAATATCTGGAAATTTGAAACAATTTGTTAAATATAATTAAAACAAAACTTTAATTAACAACTGGTAAATTTTACCATGTTCTCATTTCTTATGACACCATAAGATTGATAGCAGAATCATGGAAACATATTTCAGATCGTGTTTAATGCGAAAATGAATTATTAAATAATTACAAAAGAGAAAAATGATGTGACTTATTAAATAATGATTCGTATAATCTAAGACATTCATTAAATCTGATTACAAACAGCTTAACTATGGATTCATTACTTTACAATGCAACGAGCATCAGGGCAGACTATAATTTAATTGGTCAATCAACTCTGGAAACTTTGATTCAAACCACTGACGAAGGAGGTTCTGATCTATACAACGTAGAAGCTCTTCATATGACACGATTTATCGTCCAGAAGATATGTGTACCTATTGTTATATTCTTTGGTGTTGTAAGCAATATATTAAATATTATTGTCCTCACTCACAAGTCTATGAACACATCAACTAATGTCTATTTAACTGTATTAGCAGTCTTTGACACACTCTATCTCATATTCGGTTATACGTTGAGTTTGAAACATTTCTCACAGGTGAAATCGGTAGATGCATACACGTATTGGGTACCGTACGCTCACGTGCTCACAGACATGTGTAGCAACGTTGGCGTGTGGCAGACAATCACATTCACCGTGGAACGTTACATCGGTGTCTGCCACCCTATTCGTGGTCACGTGATATGCACACCTCAACGAGCACGTATTATCACAGCTATAGTATCACTAATAGCTATTGCAGTCACTGTTCCTGAATTCTTTGAACGTAAGACAGTGGAAAAACTGGACGCAAACAACCAGACAATACTAGAAAACCAATGGACGGCTTTTGCTGAAAGTTACTCATACGACAAAGGTTACAATTGGTTTATAGCGATCTCTTTCACATTTCTTCCTCTCATATCTCTGGTCTTCTTCAATGGACTCCTTATAAGAGCAGTTATCAAAGCTAACAAGATACGTCGCTTCATGTCAAAAGCTCCTCTGCGAAAATCGTCAGAGAAGAGCGGAAGTGAGCAACAAAAAATCACAATGATGTTAATAAGTGTAGCTTTAGTTTTCCTCATATGTCAATTTCCGGGAGCATTGTTATTGCTTTACTCAACAAGTTTTGCTCCCGGTCGAAGAGGAAATGACATAAAAATTGCTGCCAACATCACCAATCTGCTGGTTCAGATAAATTCATCGGTAAATTTCATTCTTTATTCTTTAATTAGCACCAAATTCCGACGAACTTTCGCCTTAGTGTTCTGCTGTCGGAAAAGGGTGATAACTCGCCATACAAACTTTAATCAGACAGAAATATCTAATACTTATCGAGGTACACCAAGAACATCTGTGGGCGTCACGTGGTGTCCAACACGATCGAATGTTGCCCCACAAGCCAGTCGAAGTACAGTCAGAACTTTTCCATTTAAACCTATAGAAAATGGAAGCCCCAGCAAAATGAAAGATTATGTTAACTTGGAAGAATATTCCACTTTCGAAATTTCACCAAATAATTCTCCAGTCGAAAAGGACAGCGTCTTATAAGAAAGGTTTCAGATTTCTAAGATGTGCGACATTTCCCGACACTCTACAGATTTGAATAACATACTTTGCCATATCTAGGTCTATTTCTTCCTCATAGATTTCATTTGAAAATCTACTCTGAGATCGATCTTGTGTTCGATTCATCAAACCCATCTAATATAAGAAGCAAACATATAATGCAGTAATTTAAATCAAATATGTTACCACGGAGTCATTACGTCTGACATCGTATTAATGTATCATTACATCTGTCAACATAGGATTACATTTGTCAACATATAATTACCTCTATACTGTTAACGACAGCAACAGTTGACTGATAAAATGACAATTTATTTGTATCTTTATTATTAAATCTGTCAATATATTACTATTATTATTACATCTGTCAATATGTTAATATTATTACATCTGTCAACATAATATTATTATTACATCTGTCAACATATTAATATTATTACATCTGTCAACATATTAATATTATTACATCTGTCAATATATTAATATTATTACATCTGTCAATATATTAATATTATTACATCTGTCAACATATTAATATTATTATTACATCTGTCAACATGTTAATATTATTACATCTGTCAATATATTAATATTATTACATATGTCAACATAATATTATTACATATGTCAACATATAAATAGTATTACATCTGTCAACATATAAATATTATTACATCTGTCAACATATAATATTATTACATCTGTCAACATATAAATAGTATTACATCTGTCAACATATTAATATTATTACATCTGTCAACATAATATTATTACATCTGTCAACATAATATTATTACATCTGTCAACATATAAATAGTATTACATCTGTCAACATATAAATATTATTACATCTGTCAACATATAAATATTATTGCATCTGTCAACATATTAATATTATTACATTTGTCAATATATTAATAGTATTACATCTGTCAACATAATAGCATTACATATGTCAACATAATATTATTACATCTGTCAACATATAAATATTATTACATCTGTCAACATATACATACTATTACATCTGTCAACATATTATTATTAAATCTGTCAATATATTAATAGTATTACATCTGTCAACATATTAATATTATTACATCTGTCAACATGTTAATATTATTACATCTGTCAATATATTAATATTATTACATATGTCAACATATTAATAGTATTACATCTGTCAATATATTAATAATATTATTATATCTGTCAATATATTAATATTATTACATCTGTCAACATATTAATTTTATTACATCTGTCAACATATTAATATTATTATTACATCTGTCAACATAATAATATTATTATTACATCTGGTCGGTGGATTGGCAGTAACCGGTAGAACGTCGGACAACCTGCTTTATGGCATAGTGTTACGCTCCTTTACAATCCGAGCTCAAATTCCGCCGAGGTTAGCTTTGCAATTCATCCTTATGGGGTCTCTAAAATAAAGTACCAGTAATGCACTGGGGTCGATTTAATTGACTTTCCCTTTCCCCATAAATTGTTGGCCATGTGCCTGAATCAGAAACCATTATTATTATTATCACATCTGTCAAGGTCTTATTAATATTATCATCACATCTGTCAACATCTTATTAATATATCATCACATCTGTCAACATCTTAATATTATTATCACATCTGTCAACATCTTA
>OZ024755.1:39602534-39620034 GCA_964016885.1 Eledone cirrhosa
TGAGATTCCTCTTTGGGTGCTCCGGGAGAGTAAGGTGGTATATGTGTGGTGAGATTCCTCTTTGGGTGCTCCGGGAGAGTAAGGTGGTATATGCGTGGTGAGATTCCTCTTTGGGTGCTCCGGGAGAGTAAGGTGGTATATGTGTGGTGAGATTCCTCTTTGGGTGCTCCGGGAGTGTAAGGTGGTATATGCGTGGTGAGATTCCTCTTTGGGTGCTCCGGGAGAGTAAGGTGGTATATGTGTGGTGAGATTCCTCTTTGGGTGCTCCGGGAGTGTAAGGTGGTATATGTGTGGTGAGATTCCTCTTTGGGTGCTCCGGGAGAGTAAGGTGGTATATGTGTGGTGAGATTCCTCTTTGGGTGCTCCGGGAGAGTAAGGTGGTATATGTGTGGTGAGATTCCTCTTTGGGTGCTCCGGGAGAGTAAGGTGGTATATGTGTGGTGAGATTCCTCTTTGGGTGCTCCGGGAGAGTAAGGTGGTATATGTGTGGTGAGATTCCTCTTAGGGTGCTCCGGGAGAGTAAGGTGGTGTAGGCGAGGGGAAATTCCTCTTTGGATGGTCCGGGAGAGTAAGGTGGTGTAGAGATGGCGAGGTTCTTAAGTTACCCCTTAGTGGTAGACTCCACTATTTGGGAACTTCCTTATTATATATTTTGTGATCTTTACTCGATTCTTTGTAAGCTCCCACCACCACCCGTCCACCCCGTTTTTTATTGTCACCTATATTTCGGCATTGGTAGACAATAAATAAATAATAATTATTATTTATTAGTGTATCATCAGTATCGGTAGAGCGTCGGACACCATGCTTCGCGGCATAGAGTATCTCTGTTTCCGTTCTGAATTCAAATCCCGTCGAAGTTAGCTTTGACTTTCATCCAGAAGTCATTATATGTGTTGCATGAGGTGATTGGTTAGCAGAATCATTAGAGGGTTGTGTAACATCCCTTGTTATATTTGTTCCTGCTCTTTATATTCTGCGTTCAATTTCCCGCCTAGGTCAACTTTGCTTTCATCCTCCCGGAGTGGTTAAAATAACATACCAGTCAAATACTGGGGTAGTTATAATCGACTTTCCTGTTCTCTTCAAATTGTTGCTCTTTTGTCTAGATTAGAAACAATTATTTTACGAACATGGTTTGCGGCATGTAGTTACGTCTCTTAACTTTCTGAGTTCAAATCCCGCCATCGTTAACTTCGTCTTTCATCCTTACGGCGTCGATAATATTAAGTACTAGTAATGCACTGAGGTTGATTTAATCTATTTTCTCCTTCCCTTCAAATTGCTGGTCTTCTGTCAAATATAGAGACAAATATTATATGTGACTGTGATTGATAGATTCGATAGAACCTAATAGAAATAGCAAAACACTTCATGTATTTATGTTGTTGTTGTTGGTTGTTGTTGGTTGTTGTTGGTTGTTGTTGGTTGTTGGTTGTTGGTTGTTGTTGGTTGTTGTTGTCGTCGTCGTTGTTAGTACCTAATTTACCTTTCGTTCAATCAAGAACTGGACTGGATTGTCTTTCCTGCGATCACCATCAGTGTGTGAGGCCGCCTTTCATCATTACGAGGTCGATAAAATAAAGTACCAGTAATGTACTGGGTAATTGCTGGCCTTGTGCCAAAAGTAGAAACATTTATTATAAAAGGGATCACACACCCAGTGGAATGCATCCCCCACCCGCCCCGGTTTTGTAGAAGAGACGTGTTCCACTGGTCAAGCGATCAATTTACTGTCAACACCGGCTTACCAGGACTAGGTATGGTATGCTGGGTCTGAATATACGCCGATATATCCAGTATTTCTTTGACGGTGGACAGATTTATTCACCATTTAATCAGAGGTGTTTTTCCCCAACTCATGTCTTTGGCCGAGCTGCAGGCTTGGATCAAGCAAAGACGGAAACAGAATGCTTGGCAACTGCAATGATTTAAAGCCCCCACGTGTTGTCAATTAGGCAATATGGTTGGTGAAAGCTCCACTTTGGCGTTCTATAGAGGGTTAATGGTGGATAAAAATGACGATGTTCTCGGTGAGACCCTATGCATCAACAGAAACCTACTTTTCCGTAAGACATTTCTCCAGATCCGATAGATAATTGTCATAAATCCCTGGCCTGTGAGTGTTACCAGAGAGAGAGGGTGGAATCCTTGTCTGATCAGGATAAATTCTAGAGGAATGGCAGTGCCGTCAGCTGGACCTGTTCGAGATGCGTGCATAGCAACGAAACTGTCCTCCTCGCACTCGCTCAATGCCCGAACATTGCTGACTTTTAGAATTATTTCGAACAACTTCTCTCATGTGTAGGACGGATCCGGTTATCAGTTACGCCCTTTGTTAAGATGACCCCACCACCTTCACTTAGCCAGGAAAAGTAGACAGATTTTGTCACTCTGGTGGCAATGGTGAATGAATCTGTATGGTAGACGAGAACAAGAGGTCTATTGAGACACTTTTCTGATTGGACACTCACTCATAAAACTTGAAAAGGAAATTGAAGATGGATAGGTTGCCTCTCAGCAAATGTGTTGAGAGGTTCATCTGAATAGTTATTCCTAATGGTGAACATACACTGAGCATTACATTTATAGACTAGATGTGGATTAGCAGTATCAGTAGAGGGTTGGACACCATGCTTTGCAGCGTAGAGTTACGTCCCTTTACGGTCTGAGTTCAAATCCTGCCGAGGTTAACTTTGCCTTTCATCGTTACGGGGTCGATAAAATAAAGTACTAGTAATGCACTGGGATAATTGCTGGCCTTGTGCCAAATATAGAAACAATTAAATTTATAGACTTATAGACTAGAGGAGGAAAACTTGGAAAAGGTATTTAGTGATCAACATGGCCGTGGATTTTATGGAGCTTTCTACGGAAGTCTCCCTTTATTGAGAAATGTTATCTTTGTTTTAATTTTTTTGTTACTTCTTGTGTTTTTGTTTTTGTTATTTCTCATTTTTACACGTTTTCATAAAAACACAGTATTGTATTTTACCGTACTTAATGTGCTTTTTGTAAACCCTTTTTGGTTAATAAAAAATCATTATTTAAATTAATATTGACTGACCATTTCCTTTTTTGGTCACCATAGAGACATCTGGTGATCTCGGTTCCTGTATTAGCGTTTTCATCGCCAAATATGGGGAGGGTAGCATGCCTAAGAAAGGAGAGCCGCAAGGAGAATTGACTAATGCAGTGTGTATTTGTGGCTACCCTTTACGGAAAAGCTTATCCGAGTGGCACATCCAAGTGTGTAGTTTACACCCTTCTCACAGTTCATTAAAATTATTTCATTTTTTTTTTTGATTGTGTAAATAAAATCTCGTGATATATTTTTCAATAAAATATTTCTTCATTTCATCTGGAATCCTACAAAATTACACTAGAAATATCTTCAATTTTCTACCTCTTTCTCAGACTCTCTCTCTCTCTAAATATATACATTTATATATATATATACATATATGTGGAGGTGAGTTTTATTGTAGAACAATAAAGCTATGCATATATCGGATAAGTAACACTCAACAGTTTATTGGCCTGGAGTATATATAAGAAGAAATTAAAAGATGGTTAAAAAAGTTCCATATATTTTATTATGCGCATTTCAAAAACAAATATCATCCTGGGACGATAGTTGCGTTCTCATCAGATAAAATAAGGTAACATGATATGATGCCTAAAAAACACTTGTGAACAAGGAAGTGTCCAATCAACATATGATAAATAAATATGAAAGGATATAGAAGATTGGAAAAAAACGGAAGGAAGAGGAAAAAAGGAAAAAGAAGAAGATAACGGAGGAAACATTTAAGAAGGAAGGAGGAGAGAGAAAGAGAAAGGAGAAAGAGAGAGACATTTAAACTGGAAACGCTGTCAAACTGAAAAACAACTGAATAACGGCTGAAAAAAATATATATACGGCTACTAAATAAATAAATTAAAAAATTGATGATGTTTATGATTACAGATATAGAAACTAGGTATATTATTTATTTAGGGTTTATATACTAAAAGATTTATTAAGAGGTGTGAAAACGTATTATTAAAATAAAATTAAATTAAATATGATAAAATAAAGTAAAATTAAATTAAATGATTTATAAGCGTAGAAGAAAATATAATGTCCTAGTTTGTTTAAATAGAATGTAATTGAAAAAATATTTTTGTGAAAAAGTTTATATGTGTAGAAGAAAATAAATAAGGGTTAGACCCTTGTCAAAAATTAAAAGTTTACTATTAAAAATTACAGATTATATATAAAAATTAAGGATTATATATATAAAAAAAATTATTATAGATTATATATAAAAGAAAATATATATGTGGGAAAACTATTTAAATATTTAAATATTAAATTAATCCACACGTAAATAAAGAAAATGTTATAATTATTTAAGCGTAGAAAAAAGCGTGGAAAGAGCGAAGAAAAAACGAATAAAAACATATGACGTCATAATTTGTTTACAAAATCAACGAATGTTTATACTAATTAAATTGATGTGGTAAATGGGGAAAGTGAGCGGTTTAAAAAAAAAATAATGAGAAAAAATAATATAAAGAAACATTAAATATGAACTATTTAAATAATATTTTGTATCACCAAGTAGATAAAGGAATTTGCTAGAGTGATTTAAAAAGTAGAGGACCAAATAACGTCATAGTATGTTTAAAACTTTGTAGAATGTACTGATATATTCGAGAAAAAAGGTATTTGTGTAAAAAATATATATATATGCGTGAGAAAGTTTTTAATCTTAATCATGGAATAAGATATAGGGTATTAGCTGTATACTCGTGAAATGACCTAAGAGATTTATGGATGCAGAGAGCAAATAAATCGGTGCGTCTATTTATTACAAAGTTGAAATTCGAGATAATGGTAAATTTTTCAGCTAGACATTAATTACAAGCCCTAGATATGGAAGCGTTAAAATATGGAGAAGCATTGCATATTTTACGCCAAGAAATTTTGTAATTAATGTTTTTGTCTTTTAAGGACCAGATGAGTTCTGAGAGTACAGTGTTTGTTCTTTTAATTAGATATTTAAAAGAAGAAGAATGGTTATATAGCCTTGCCTTAAAGGAAGTAGAAGTAGAGCCAATGTAGGTATAAGAATTGGTACTAGTTAGCTCCTTACATTCGTATACTAGATTTTTATCGAGACAGAAATTATTAAGAGGATATTTAGTTCTATTAGGGCAGTTGCATTTACAATTAATGTTATTAACAGAGTTATTGGCAAGTGGCCCAGGATTATTTATAATAAGAATTGTAGTGGTGGAATTAGCTACAGAAGGTGCTAATGTTTCCCGATTTAGATTACTATTAGAAGCATTCATCAAAATTACGTTTGACGTCGTATTTATATTTGTTATCTTGTCTAGAGTTTACATTAACGTCGGGCCTTAAAGTGTTATTATTATGACGCTCAGGGTTGGATGCATATGAGTTATTATTTAATATTTTAGTATTATGTTTTGAGATAATATTAGAAATGTTGGAAGTGGTGGAATAAGAGAATTTAATGGTATGCTTATTAAAAATCTTACTATAAATATGTGAAGGAGGGAAGCAATTATCTTACGCCCTAATAAATAATTTAGGAATATTACTAATAATTGAAAGAGAGAATAAAGCGTTGTGCCAAATAATATTTTTATATCTAGGTCTCCTCTTTATGTTATTGGTATGCTTATAACTAGCTATATTACTATAAGTTCTGCCAAGATTGGTTTCTTTAATGTATTTAATTTTGTTTGGCTATCCAGCCCTAGATAGCGCATGATTGTAATAATTGGCGTTGGCATCAAAGATAAGTTTATTGGAAGATAGATTAGAAATTCTTTTTTCAACATTTCTGACTATAGCAGTTTTAACATTAATAGGGTGGTTTGATTTAAAATTTACATAATTTAGGTTCTCATTATCCTTATCGTATGCGTAATTTTGGCCCGTATCTAGATTAAGGGATATATCTAGGAAGTTAGCTAATTTAACGTTGTTCTCAAATTCAATTTTAAGGTGCTTAAATAGTTCAACTATATTATTTTTGATAATCTTAAGGTTTTCTATGTTACAGTTTAAGACAGTAAAAATGGCATCGTCACGATAAATTCCACCGCGAAGTTGAGGAATTTTCCGATTTAAAGAGTTCAAGATGAAGATTCCAACAAAGTCTGTCAGTTGCGCTGAATCCGACGAACCCATGGTGATGTCAAAATTGTTGGAAGTATCAGGATAGTTTTTCTTGCGGTGATAATCATGTTCAATTCATCTGTAGTGTATTTAAACGCATGAGAGAGCCTTGTTGAGGAGTGGAGGAGAAATAGAAGAATAGTAACTGGCAATGTCAAACTGAATACATTTTTGTTTGTTTTTATTATTCAGGTCATCGAACCAGTCTATCACATCAGAGGTACCAACCATAAATTTAATTGAGAATTAGAGCAAACCTGTGGGATAATCCTATCCAGGATGGATTTACTAACAACCCCACATCGGATTTAGAGGGGGCAATTAGTCTTACAGGCAATTCAGTTCGAAAATTTGTTTTGTGATCTTTCAGAATAATCCTCGGAATTCTTGGGAAGAAGGGTTCAGTCTTTTTCTCGATACCAAGTTTAGAAATAATCTCAAAAGCTTCGAAATTAATAGACTCAAGATTATCATGGGTGGTTTTGCAATAGTTTTTCCTCAGTTCTTTAAGGATAAGGTTATTATATTTATCTTTAGTTATGCCGTATAGATTATTAGTTTTGTCAGAATCAACTAAAACGTTTTTAGAAGAATTAAGGTCGATAATTTTATTCCTAAGGTTGATAAGGTGTTCCTGTCCTCTATAAGGGTTTCTTTTGAATTTAAGTCCTCGTATAATTTTAGTTACTTCATTTTCAAAATGTGCAAGGTTTTTATTGAAAGGAGGATTTCTTCTAGAGTTAAATAAAGAATTAATATTATTATGTTCCTTAATATAAAAATTTCCTTTTAAGCGCTGGTCATGGAAAAAGGCAATCCATCTAAGCCTTCGCACCAAAGAGTCCGTTTTTTCAATCAGAAGTTTGGTGAATTCAGTTTTTCCCGGAATAGGTATGTCTTTAAGTGGAGTTGTGATGCTGTAGTAATCCATGTTATAGAAGAAGTAGAGACCATCAATGGTATCCGATATAAGAGTTAGCGCTCAAACAATCAAGGAGCAGGTTAATATATAAACATATATATATATATATATAAACATATATATAAATATATATATATATATATATATATATATATATATATATATATATGTGTGTGTGTGTGTGTGTGTGTGTGTGTGTGTGTGTGTGTGTGTGTGTGTGTGTGTGTGTGTGTTTGATGGTAGCTATGATGCTTCCATAGGCGATATGCCGGTTGAGCACTCTATGTTCTTACAGAGCGGAGTGTGATATAATATAAAACGAAAAATCAGTGATGCATCTGGACTGAATTTATTGTATGTTACAATTGTTTCGCCGGCATCCCGTTCGCCCTTGATTGGGGCATCATACGGCACGCGAATGCATACTCGGCTGGAAGTAGAAAGTGTAGCCTATGCCTATACGAGGCCACTGAAATAGTCAGACTGAAGGATGATGCGGTCAACCTGAAATCGGAAATTATTATGACCTGCAGGCACCAGAGAAGGTGCACACTCTCCGCATCGAATCCTCCGGAAAGCCAAGGCTAAGGGCTCGTGGCGGAGCATGCGCTGACCAGAGCGACGGAACGGGTTCAAGGGATCAGACACCATACCCTGATGACAATATATGCCTCGTGGGGGTAAACCAAAATAACCCAAGTTGGATACCCGATTCTGCACGTCACCCTAGGCAGGAACATCGCTTGAGCCGGGACAGGTTGACCCGGATTCCACAGTCTTTCAGTCAAATACCTTACACTTATAGGACAACATACCTCAACCACAGTGACATACTCTAATATGACCGGGTATGCACCCCCATGCATGTGTACCTTTTCAATCGTGAATACATTCTCTCCACCTGTTCCATTTTTTGGAATACATATTATTTGTTCCATATACAAACCTATGATATATCTTTGTAGATGTACGGGGGCACGGAGGTAATTGGGCGCGTATTTGTTTGAATCTATATGAGCCAGTGTGTGTGTGTGTGTGTGTGTGTGTGTGTGTAAGTGCACCTACTGTAGGGTAAGGGCTTGTTTGTTTGTGTGTACATTTACATATATATATATATATACACATGTGTGTGTTTGGGAGCGAGCCTGTTGTTGTGCTTCTATATACGGACACGTGTGTGTATGTGCGCGTGCGTGTCTATGTATATGTATGTACGTGTTTGTGTATGTGAGCAGATATACGCGTACGCATGTGTGTGACCATGTATGCGTGTGCGTGTGTGTATGCGTGTGAGAGCTGATGTACGTGAGCATGTAGGCAGGCGTCTGTGGACGCGTATGTTGTTAGTTATATGGTTGTGTGCATGTGTGTGTGTATGTGAGTCTGTAAGTATATATATACATATATATATATATATATATGTATATATGTATATATATATATATATATATATATATATATATATATATATATATATATATATATATAGGTATATATGTGTATGTATGTGCGTATGTATATTTGTGTGTATGTGTATATGTGTACGTATGGTGTGGGTATATGTGTATATGTGTGTGCGAGTGGACTTGTGAAATACCAAACCCAGCATGAATTCATTGAAGTGTGTGAGGCAGAGGATAGCTGATGGACAGTCTGCCAGCAACTATTGGCCAGAATTTATGATGACGTAGAAAAACAACAGCCAACAGTAGGACAAGCGAGGAAGATGTTTTTTTACGCTAACACCCCAGTGTGAAAATTTGATCCGGAATTATTGCCAATGTCCGACGAACCTGCAGTTTCCAGAATCAGATAGATCTATACAATGATCTTTCCTCGAGCTGTCTGCCGGCGAAACAATTGTAACACAATAAATTGAGTCCAGATGCATCACTGATTTTTCGTTTTATATTATATATATTATATATATATATATATATATATATATATATATATATATATATATATATATATATATTTATAAATATATACATTTATATATATATATATATATATATATATATATATATATATAAATATATACATTTATTTATATATATATATATATATATAAATATATACATTTATATATATATACATATAAATATATACATTTATATATATATTTATATATATATATATATATATATACATTTATATATATACATAAATATATTAATAAGGTAATGAATTCTTTTACAATGGAATCAGCTCGAAGGAGGAAAATACCCCCTGAGCAGTGTATAAATTAATATGTATGTGATGAAACACAGATACCAATACATCTGTATATATATTGCAAAAGAAAAATTTAGCCAGATTGAAGTATACTAATTATTATACTACAGTTTGTCCATATCGATTTAAAATAATAAATCAACGAAGACGAACTGTATTGCCAAGAGGCTGTGATGTTTAGACACATTTAAATTTCAAAATTAAACCTGTTCCGTAGATAAGTTTAAACTTTAAGATCCAAATATGTTTCGAGTTAAATAAGTGTAGGAATATCATGTCCTGCTCTCCTCAGTAAACATCCAGAGACAAATTGATATGCTTCACTTCTAAATAATTTAAAAGACTGCGTGACGCACATGGTTTTACAGTATCTAACTAGTCTCATAACCGTACTGCTAGAAATAACAGTCGTATATATGAGGCGGCTTGCAGCTCAAACTAGGAGCAGTTAAAATTAATAAGGTAATGAATTCTTTGCAATATATATACAGATGTGTTGGTATCTGTGTTTCATCACATACATATTAATTTATACATAAATATATACATTTATATATATACACAAATATATACATTTATATATAACATATCTATATATATACATAAATATATACATGTATATATATACACAAATATATACATTTATATATATATACATTTATATATAACATATCTATATATATAACATATATATATATATATATATATATATATATATATATATATATATATATATATATATATATATATGTATATATATATATATATATATATATATATATATATATATATATATATATATATATAGATTTATATATATATAACGAAGGAAATGTGGGAAGGTACCAGATGGACCACAACGCACCAAAGTACTCAATACATAGGGTAGTAGAGTGGGTAATAGGAACAAGTACGACCCCGACGGCAGAGCTCAAGCAGTTTCGACGGCTAATTCTGGACTAAATAAGAATTTTTAGCATGGTAAATAAATAGCAGAATTTCTCAGGGGGTAATTCCTTATATGGGAAGATAGTAATTGTCAAACGGATTGGTCAAAAGTTTGTTGTAAAGACAGATGATTCTATCATGGCATTTAATGGGAAGTAGGTGTAGCTGAACTTGCCGGTAGAACAGAGAGGGAGTGGGGGAAACCCAGTCAAGCGTTGAAAGTGAAATCTATACAGCAGATTCTAAGGATAGTGTATAGAAGGTCGAAAAAAGTGTACTAAAGGGTGTAAAAAAAACATTATAAAAATAGGGAAATAAATATATAAAAACATAAAAAATAAGGAAATAAATATATAAAAAAAACAATTTCTTGACACTACTCCATTCCCACAATCACTAAATCTCTCATTGGCATTGCTAAGATATAGAAAAGTTTAATAGGTGGAGAAAAATACTAAATACGAGATTGTAGTGAAAGAATTTTATAAAGCCGGCTCTATAGGGGGTCTAACACCACTGTTATAGTTAGTTAGTAATCAGCCAATGTTATCTTACAATGACAGGTTAATAAGTTGAGAACAAAAATACTACTACAAAAATACTAATTCGAAATATTAATTCAGAATACTAATACAGAAATACTAATACAAGAATACTAATACGAAAATACCACTAAGAAATTTAGAAATCACAGAAATGGAGCAGCAACCAGAAAGAAAACAATTTACTGGGGTCTAACACATCTGCTATAAAAAGCGTAATCGGCCAATTCTATCTTAAAATTAGGAGGGGTGGGGTACTGAGGCTACAGAGGACCGATGGGCTGTATCGGGTTAGACGAAAAGATGAAAAAAAGACAAGGAAGGAGATCTGGGGTGGAAGGACTAGGAAGAGATGGGGGGGAAGAAGGAAATATAGAGGAAAAGATAAAAAGACAAGAAAATAAAAAATTTACGTCTACCTTTGTAAGCAGGGGTTACCCCTTACAAAATCGGCAAGTGGCGTGTTTCAGCCCTTGTCTAACCCCCCCCCCCCGGTCATTATGGGGTTTGAGGTTGAGGTAAGTCCTACGCAATCTATGTTTGCATGCAGTTACCTGTTCGTCTTTTTTGTTTTAGAGTTGGTCCTTCGTAAACAGCATTTGTAATGTTTCCTCCGAGCATAAGTTACACGGACGGCGTCCTCCCCTGTAGGAGTTAGCTCTGGACAGTAAGCTCCAAGTGAGATTGTAGGTTATATTATTATCTTTGAGGTCCCAGACGTGGCCCGAAAGTGTAGTGGCATGACGCCGGGCCGGGTTTCGGAAAGTATGTCGGTGTAGGTAGAGCCGGGTCTTGAAGTCACAAGCGGTTAATCCTATATAAGCTTTGTTGGAGGTGTCCGTCCTCACGTTGCACTGGTAGATCACATTACGATCTCGGCATCTGTTGTTGAGGGGGTAATGGGATCTATCAGGACAGTTACACCTCCTGGTCGGCTCTCCACTGCTGGCTAGCTTATTTCTTCCATAGGGGTTGAGTTTTTTTGTTGTTAGAGGAGACGATGTTTTGTGCGAAGTTAGGTGTGGTGCTGTAGGAGAGTTTGATGGTGTTTTTGTTGATTATGTTGTGGTAGCGGTGTTGTAGTGGGAAGTGTTTTTCGATGAGCCTAAAGAAGATTTTCCCGGTAGGTGTTGTCACCTCGGCATTGTGGGGAGGATTGAACCACGTTACCTTGCGTGAGCGGCGGTGTCGCCTGCTGGTTCCGCTAATGGAAGCTGGATAATAGGATATTTCCTCCCGGAAGCCACTCCGCTTGAGGGCCTGGTTGTAATAAGGCGCATGTTCGTCGAATATCTGCTCATTAGCGGACAAACGAGATATGCGGTGGGAGATGTTTTTAACCAGGTTATTGGTGATGTTTCTAGGGTGGTTCGACCGGCGGTGGATGTAATGCAGGTTGTCGTTGGGTTTCCTTTATGGGTAGTACAGATCATTATCGAGGTTAAAGGTAACGTCCAGGAAGTTTACTCGGCTTAGGGACGTTTGTAGGGTTATTTTAAATCCCCAGTCGCGGAAGAAGCTGATTAATGGTTTACGGACCCGGTCTGTACTACTGGGGTTGTACCCTTTGAGGGTAAGGAGCCCATCATCACGGTACAATCCACCGCCGAATGCAGGAAACATTTTGGTGAGCAAAAATAGTAGGAATAATCCTTTAAGATCTTTGACCTCAGCCGAATCCCTCGCGCCCATACTGTCGTCGAAGGGGGAATCAGGAGCTCTCTTTATCTATTTGGAGTTGTCGAAAAGTAGGACTGTCTTCCTGGCGTGGAGAATGATGTTTCTTTCCTGGTCGGTGATGTGTGTGAGTGTTTCGGCAAAGTCCAAGGCGGCCATAAGGAGCGGTAAGGTAATTCATGCATAGTAACTCTCTATGTCAAACTGGATGAATTTTGTGTCTCGTTTGTCCTCCATATTGCTGAACCATGAGATTACTTCCTGGGTGTTGACCCCTAGGCTAAGTCTCGCGTTTTGCTTAACTTTTGATATAACGCGGTCTAGGATTTTTTTACTGATTCTCCCTATGTCGGACTTCGTTGGGTTTATAAGCCTGGTGGATGGTTTACGGTCGAAGTTGGATTTGTGGTCCTTCAGTGTGGAGCAGGGAGTCCGTGGGTCTATGGGATCAGTGCGGTCGGCAACCCCGAGGCTTGAGGTAATTTGTTGTCTATCTCGATTTATCTCCTCGATACTTGAATGGTTAGCCTTTTTATAGGTGGAGTTTAGACTGCTCCTGATCAGTGTGTGGTATCTGTCGGGGTTGAGGAAGTAGAGGTTTCCAGTTTTGTCCGAGTGCACCATGATGTCCTTGGTGTTTTCATACTCTGTTAATTTGCTACGGAGTTTTTGTAGGAATCTATAGTGTTTGGGTTTGAATTTAATGCTCTTGACCAGTTGGAAAATGTCATTCTCGAAGGATGAGAGCATAGGGTTCGGAGGGGGAGAAGTGTAGTTATTAAATCTGAATCTCTCCTTGGTATCGAAGTCCTGATTGTCGCAATATCTGTCGTAGAAAAAAGTTCTCCATCTTAGTCTTTTCGCAAAGAGGTCGATTTTTTGCGTGAGCATCCGAAGGTAAAGTTTTCTCTGTGGTACTGGGATGTTCTTGGTGGAGAAGTCGATGTTGTGTTTTCGCATGGTGCGGGTGAAAAAACTTAGCGGATCCTCAGCTCGTAATCCGTGCTGAGGATCCGCTAAGGTGAAACATTTGTTCTCGGTATGAACTATCTGTTGTGTAACACCACATCTATACACACACATACAGACACGCACACATACACACACATACAGACACTTACACATACACCACATACAGACACGCACACATACACACACATACAGACACTTACACATACACCACATACAGACACGCACACATACACACACATACAGACACTTACACATACACCACATACAGACACGCACACATACACCACATACAGACACGCACACATACACACACATACAGACACTTACACATACACACACATACAGACACGCACACATACACACACATACAGACACGCACACACACATGTACAGACATACACATAAGATTCAACAACCGAAAGCTCTCGCTGTTTTACAGATTCCTTTCTACCTCCCATTGGCCTCGAATATTTGAAAGTTTATTTTATTTCCCCCTTCTTTAACTTATTTATTTTTTATTATTTCTATTACACTGTCCCATTAACTCTCTTCGATTACCAACAGTAACGAGTATCGATACTCCCCTAGTCTGTCATGGCTTAATAGCTCTATACGAACGTTTAAATTGAATAAATAAATACACACACTCATACACACATATACATAGAAACAGTTAACCTTCAGTAATTATGTATGTAAATAAGATTTATGTAAGTCTGTATATGTTCGAACATGTCTTTAATAATATATAATAATATAATAAAGAAGATTTAATGTGAATCGATACGAAGTTTATAAATGTATTCTTCGCATTTCCCAAACAACCGAAAATGTTAAATAAATTATTGTACAAAATGTTGTAAAGGATTTCCACTTGAAGCTTGGCTTTTTATGCACGCAAATACATACAGATACACACACGTGCACTCATGAATATAAGATGTATATATATATATATATATATATATATATATATATATATATATATATGCGTATATATATATGCGTATATATATATGCTATATATGTAAAGAAGAAATTAAAAGAAGGTTAAAAAAGTTCCATATATTTTATTATGCGCATTTCGAAAAAAAAATAAAATATATATATATGCGTATCTCTCTCTCTCTCTCTATATATATATATATATATATATATATACATATATATACATACATATATATATATGTATACATATATATAGTATTAAGGATACTATTTATGGTTATGTATGTAATAAAACCTTTAATGGTAATATATTATTTATACAAACCTTAAATAGTGAAAGATAGTCATTAATTACTATCCTATTACCAGTAAGATAAATAGCTCAATGTAATAACATCAGTTGTTTTACAGAGCAGTTATATAGAGATTACAATAATCAAAGTTCAGTTTAAGTCATTTATTTGCTTACAATTGTTTCCTCCAAACCGAGGTTTGGATTCTTCGGAGCAACTATTTACTGATCTATAACATACTTGACCTCCTTTTCAACCCAAGAGACACATATAACATATGCGCATATTGATCAACAGTGGGGTGACATTCATCAAATGATATAGCATGGCAATTTACATATAAAGGTTACAGGGTAAAAATAAAAATAAAAACAAAAATGTTAATTAATTAGGTATCACATCTACAAGTTAGAGTGGAGTCCACTCTAACTTGTAGATGTGATACCTAATTAATTTATATATGAGATGGGGGTTATCTATTGCTTGATGACCAGACTAGTGCCTTTATATGAGAAATTAGATCTCCGGACCACCCCGAAGGTATCCAGATTTACAGGAGATTCAGACATACAATGACCCGGAGCCTACCGGGGGTCATATGTAATAGTGGGACCATACCAGGTCCTACTGTTATATTACATTTGCATGGAACAGGGATTTGAGTGTCTGACTCCTCTTATAGAATGTTCAGATATGACACCCCTTAATGGATGGTAATCATCCTAATATACACACCCTTGTACTTCTTAATGGACAACTCTCTAACCTATAAATGGGAAACATACCCTAGAAATTAGTTATAACTTCATATGATAGGCACGTATTTGATTCACCATTAATGTAGTTTAGGATAATAATTTAACTAAGATAACTAGCTAGTTACCTCCCCTTACGCTTTAATTCCCCTTAGTCATTCAGACACTTCCGGAATCTAAACAGCATGATCTATTAATTAAGAACCGACTGGATACGGTATATAACTTGATTATATGCTGAACCATCGTGAATTATACGATAGACACGTGTTCTATATATTGTGTCTCATGGATTATGTGAGTGGTGGTGTGAGCAAAGACAGTGGTACGGCTTTGCCTACGATACAATAAGGTTTATAGCATGTTGAAAGTTTTTGATATTTTGGTGTTTCCCAGCATCCGGGACTGTATATCATACGGATGTATGCGAATAAATGACTTAATAATTCAGCCCACATAATAAGATCGATTGCCTGCTTCAACTGCCTGACCCTGCAAATATCATTCTGACGCACTCTAATCATGTATAAATAAGACACGCGTGCATGCTACACATGAGATTGTTTCATACACCGACTACTCTAAACTCTCCTCTTGCTTTATCTTCATAGACTGCCAACGCTTCATGTTTATCTTTATTTTCAATTTTGTTTTTATTTTTATTTTTATTTTTATTTTTACCCTGTAACATTTATATGTAAATTGCCATGCTATATCATCTGATGAATGTCTCCCCACTGTTGATCAATATGGGCATATGTTATATATGTCTCTTGGGTTGAAAAGGAGGTCAAGTATGTTATAGATCAGTAAATAGTTGCTCCGAAGAATCCAAACCTCGGTTTGGAGGAAACAATTGTAAGCAAATAAATGACTTAAACTGAACTTTGATTATTGTAATCTCTATACATATATATATATATATTTATTTAGGTCATTGAAATGATCATAGAATAATAAACCTTTCAAGGATTTACACAAGTCCAGCCTCCTGTTAATCTCTCTATATATATATATATACATGTGTGTGTGTGTGTGTGTGTGTGTGTGTGTGTGTGTGTGTGTGTGTGTGTGTGTGTGTGTGTGTGTGTGTGTGTGTGTGTCTGTGTGTGTGTCTGTATAAATATATATATATATATATATATATAATATTATTCAAAAATTTAATAAATGAGAAAAATTCTCATAATCAAAGTATATATTTTATTATACATATTTCAACGGTAGAATGGTGTTTCAGTACGTTTTCATCAGATAAAATATATAAGAGATTGGTTATACGACATACCCCTAAGGTACTTGAATAATCAATCCTTGTAGTGGCAGTAAGTTATTTCACCAACCCTCAACATTTATATACCACAAATAATATGATAAACTTAGAGAAGAAGAGGACGTAAAGCAACAACGGACGTTTAAATTGAATAAATAAATACACCCAGTCATGCACACGTATACATAGAAACAGTTAATCTTCAGTAAATATGTATGTAAATAAGATTGTATGTATATATATATATTAGGTTGGAAAGAAAGTTCTCGCTGTTGTATATATATATATATATATATACACACCGAGCATTATAATAAATGTTCGGTGAATCCATACGTGCATATATATATGTGTGCATGTATGTATATATATATATACATACTACTGTACGTCGGTATACATATATGTATGTACGTGTACATACTTATATTTAAGTAACAGCCGTACTAAGAGTGGGAAATGAAATATCGTTTCATTTTTTCCGTTTATCGTTTTCGGTGCACCCGGCCGATTAACCCACTCGATATGCATATTGGGCTATTCAGCCGTTAATATGCATAAGGTAAGTATATACGTTCAACAATCTGGCAGGAAGGTATACGTTGCTGACGATAGCTAACAAGCTTGAAACTAGTACAGCGTTCCTTTGTCAGTGTTGAACAAACGAGCAACGGTGGTTGCTAGACACTACGGCTTAATACGGGATGTTTGTTTACAAACACACCGAGCATTA
>OZ024755.1:39627534-39647534 GCA_964016885.1 Eledone cirrhosa
AAAAATACCACGGAGGCGGAGGGGTACTTATATCAAAGCCGTAGAAGAGGTGGCTAAGATGGCGAGAAGTATGAGTAATGGTAGCTTTCCAGCAGTCACTACACTTCAATGGTTACTCTACCATAGGGAGTTATAAACAATATATAGAAACACACAGATACATGCGGACACATACATATACATGAATATATCCACATATATCTTTGAATTAGTGGTGCCAACCTCAACCGATATTGCTCTGTGAATAACTGGGACAAAATAATCCGAATGGATTAGATTGAATCAGTATCAGAGCTATATAATACATTATAAAGAGAGAAGAAACATTAGATATAATTAATAATAAGATATACCATACCTAAAGTCCTTTTTTACTCCTCGACTACGTAGTTTCGTGGCATATTATGCAAAAACACTACATCACAGACATATAGATTTTTTATGAGGTCTGCCGACTTTTCAAGAGGATACCTCATTAAGAGTTTCAAAACACGTCCGTAGGACGCGAGATAGAATCCCGAAAGGCGGAGGGAGTCAATCACGTGATACAGCGGTCAAGAAACGGAGATAAGCCTCTTATAAACATGAAAAACATACCACGGAGTATATCTAATGTTTCTTCTCTCTTCATAATATATTATATAGCTCTGATACTGAATCAATCTAATCCATTCGGATTATTTTGTCCCAGTTATTCATAGAGCAACATCGGTTGAGGTTGGCACCACTAATTCGAAGATGTATGTGGATATATTCATGTATATGTATGTGTCCGCATGTATCTGTGTGTTTCTATATATTGTATATATATATATATATATATATATATATACAGAGTGACAGAGATATACACATATAGACGGGAAGACAGGTGGTGAAACAGAGATAGGCATATATATATATATATATAAAACTGTTTCTACTTTTGGCACAAGGCCAGCAATTACCCAGTACATTACTGGTACTTTATTTTATCGACCCCGTAAGGATGAAAGGCAAAGTTAACCTCGACGGGATTTGAACTCAAACCGTAAAGGGACGTAACTATGCTAGAAAGCATGGCGTCCAACCCTCTACTGATACTGCCAATTCACCGCGTATATATATATATATATATATATATATATATATATATATATATATATATATGCCTAAGGGCAGCAGCAACAAACTCCCTCCTACACCAGTGGCCAACCTATACAGGCTGGAGATAAAATGTGTAGCAACAAGGGCGGTGCCCCAGCATGGCCTCAGCCGGATGGCTGAAACAGGTAAAAGAGGTAAAAGAGTATATATATATACTTATATATATATAAATATGTATCTGCATATGTTTATATATATATATATATATATATATACTTATATATATATATATATATATATATATATATATATATATATATATATATATATATATATATATATATATATATATATGTATATATAAGTATATATACTTATATATATATAAATATGTATCTGCATATGTTTATATATATATATATATATATATATATATATATATAACGGCGATGAATTAGTTTTGCGCGGTTTTTTATATCAAATCGTGTGTCGAAACAAATATTGTTATACTTGGGGATGGTCATTTTGTGTAATATTGTTAGAATTAATAACAGAACACACTCACTGTTTGGTTGGTTTTCGCTTCTGTGTGTTTATATCGGTTAATTTAATTTATTCGGTCCTCAATATTTACCATTGACTGACCAACGGTCCAGAATACAGATCTTTCGTTGCACATCTGCAACATCGTCAATGGTGCTATTATGTTTCCTCCTGTTGTATTGTATGCCTACGCCATCTTTATTTAGTCTGTTTATTTAGAACTTTGTTAGACTATATGTATGTTTTTGTGTATATATTATACCTGTAATTTTTACCGTTGGTCAGTCAATGGTAAACATTGAGGACCACATAGATTAAATTAACCGATATAAAAGACACAGAAGCGAAAACCAACCAAACAGTGAGTGTGTTCTGTTATTAATTCTGGCAATATTATTACACAAATATGACCCTCCCCAAGTATAAATATATATATATATATATATATATATATATATATATATATATATATATATACAGGTATATATATATATATATATATATATATACACACCTATATATATAAATATATATATATACACATATATACACCTATATATATAAATATATATATATATATATATATATATATATATATATATATATATATATATATATATATATATATAGAAAGATAGGTAGAGAAACCGCTATAGATAGATAAATAGAAATTGTAAAATGATTCGTATTATTTTGTTGAAAGGAAAAAATCAATAAACTTTATTTAATTTTACATGCTAATTTTTAACCTCGATTTTATATACTAATTATTTATTTATCATCGTTAATTTTATTGTCATTTTCTTATTGTCCATCTACACTCCCTCTGGATTAATAAAAATGTTAGAATAGTAAATTTCGAATAAATAATTTGGTTTATATTCTGTTTAATTCAATGTTTGGTATACTAATTGCTTTAGTAAAACTGAGCAGCAATAACATTTCCTAATAGATCCTACTGATAAGATGCTCACGTGTCAGACATCAGATATATGTTGTTTCTTGGTCTCTGTGGACGACAGAATATTCAATGTCTTACCTCGGGGGATACCGAGGGAAATGTGCTGAAAGAACCTGTTCAACACGTGCTGCTCCTTCTTACGAATGACTATCTCTGTTCCAATCTGGAAATCCAGAACATTAGATATGTCCAAGGTTATCGGTTGGACGTTAAATTTATCTGATCTCGACTGGTACTTCGAATATAGCTAGTAAATTGTATGGTTTTAATGTTGAAGGGAGGTTAACAGAACGAAATGCGAGGATATAATATAATTGTTAACAGTGCTATTGGAACATTTATCAAAACTGTAGCAAGGTATCGATTTTAAATCAGTGGTAATCGATCTAACCTAATGAGCTGACATCAGGTTTACTGAACAATCTGAAGACATATTTATCAAATAATTTCTACAGCTTATATTAAATACGTTTCCAATATCATAATTGTTTCTACTTTTGGCACAAGGCCAGTAATTACCCCAGTGCATTACTGGTACTTTATTTTATAGAAACCGTAAGGATGAAAGGCAAAGTTAAACTTGGCGGGATTTGAACTCAGAACGTAAAGGGCCGTAATTATATGCTGCAAAGCATGTTTCCTGACACTCTACTGATTTCATAATCGTTTCTACTTTTGGCACAAGACCAGCAATTACCCAGTGCGTTACTGGTACTTTATTTTATCGACCCCGTAAGGATGAAAGGCAAAGTTAACCTCGACAGGATTTAAACTCAGACCGTAAATGTCATAACTCTCTGTTGCAAAGCATAGCGTCTAATGCTCTACCGATTTCATAAGAAGAACTTGAAAAAAAGAATGAAAAATAGATGAGTAGAAATAGAGAGGTAGTAAAGCCCACACTGTTGGATGGTCGGTATATTTTAGCTGTAACGAGCAGACAAAATGGGGAAAGATTAACCATGGAGATAAAATAGTGATACCCGCTGCATCAGCCATTCAACCTCACGAGATTCCTTTCTCGTGTGGGAGGTTCTGGTATCGGTTTGTTTGGGGATAATGGTGGACGACATTAGAGGTCTCAAATATATTAGGTTTTGATAGAACCCTATACACTATTAGTTTCTACTTATATTAAAGTTACGACTAACCTTTCAAAAGGTGTTTCACACGATATTACGGTATCGATTTTAGCTGATTGCTCCCATAACATTGCAATGATTTATTAGGTTAATATTCTAATGTGAAGTGACAGGGACTAAAGAAACAATAAAATAACACAGCTGATTGCATCACTTCTTATTTCACATCTCAAGTCCCATTCAAAGTTTTATATTTTATTGAAAGCTAAAAAATAAAAGAAACTATAGCAGTATATCATATACTAACATGGATATTGACATACGATACTCAGCAATTTTGATTTGCTGTCATAATGGCACGGGTTCGATCCCATTGTGTGGTTTCTTGGGCAAGTGTTTTTACCTCGGATCCACCCGAGCCTATATATCTCTATCTATCTAACATTCCTTTCTCTCTCTCTCTCATATATATAACGAAGGAAGTGTGGTATGGAACCAGGTGGACCTTAACGCACCAGAGTACTCGATACTTAGGGTAGTAGAGTCGGTAATAGGAAAAAGTTCAGGACCCCGACGGCTGTGATCCGGCCGTTTCGACAGCTAGATCGGAACTAGTTCAGAGTTAGCTGTCGAAACGGCTGGAGCTCAGCCGTCGGGGTCCTGACTCTTTTCCTATATATATATATATATATATATATATATATATATATATATATATATATATATATATATAAATGAGCGGAGCAAGCAATTATCAAACAATCTTTTAAATAAATTAAAAAACGATTTAAATATTCGCCTGTTCTATTGCTGTTACCGACGGTTTCACTAATAAAAAGATTGGAAATCCAGAGAATTTCCAATGGAAAGAATTAAATCTTCAGACAGCTATTTTCATACCATAAGGGTGCAAAATCTCATAGTAAGTCAATATTTCGCTTACTGCCCGACGCATGCGATCAAGCCGTTGAAGTGACGCACACGCAAAAATAGGTCACAAGTAGTATTTCTGTAGGTATCTAGTGCCTGTTGGAATATCCATACCTTTTTATAATTTTTCTCCTTTTGTGGAGAAATGTTGTATCGCGCTGCTATTTTTAGCGGCATGATCAGCAAGTTTATAATAGCCCGCTTTTACTTGTGGCCTATTTTTGCGTGTGCGTCACTTCAACGGCTTGACCGCATGCGTCGGGCCGTAAGGGAAATATTGACTTACTATGAAGTTTTGCACCCTTATGGTATGGAAATAGCTGTCTGAAGATCTAATTCTTTCCATTGGAAATTCTCTGGATTTCCAATCGTTTTATTAGTGAAACCGTCGGTAACAGCAATAGAACAGGCGAATATTTAAATCGTTTTTTAATTTATTTAAAAGATTGTTTGATAATTGCTTGCTCCGCTCATTTTTATAGTTCTGGTATCTCAAATTAGTACCATCGAACCACAACTATTATAAACACCATGCATATTTCTGACGGTACCTATTGCCTGTTGGAATATCCATACCCTTTTTATATATATATATATATATATATATATATATATATATATATATATATATATATATATATATATATATATATAAATTGGAATAAATGCTCTGAAATAGCGATATATATGTGAATATAGACATAGAATATTCGAAAATATTCTGTATGTTTATAATAAACATTTTGAAGACCTAATCGCTATAGAATAGAATACGTCACGTATTACAATTAGATTCTCGATAAAAGCAAGGGAAGTAATCTACGCGTTTCATTCTTGTTAGAAATCATCAGGACTACATATCCAGTGCTTTTATCGAGAATGACACAGCTAGAGACTTATAGAATACTTAGCTGTGTACAGGAACTGGTTTGAAAGAGCGGTTGCCGGTCCGGCAGAAATTAGAAATTGGAATAAATGCTCTGAAATAGCGATATATATGTGAATATAGACATAGAATATTCGAAAATATTCTGTATGTTTATAATAAACATTTTGAAGACCTAATCGCTATAGAATAGAATACGTCACGTATTACAATTAGATTCTCGATAAAAGCAAGGGAAGTAATCTACGCGTTTCATTCTTGTTAGAAATCATCAGGACTACATATCCAGTGCTTTTATCGAGAATGACACAGCTAGAGACTTATAGAATACTTAGCTGTGTACAGGAACTGGTTTGAAAGAGCGGTTGCCGGTCCGGCAGAAATTAGAAATTGGAATAAATGCTCTGAAATAGCGATATATATGTGAATATAGACATAGAATATTCGAAAATATTCTGTATGTTTATAATAAACATTTTGAAGACCTAATCGCTATAGAATAGAATACGTCACGTATTACAATTAGATTCTCGATAAAAGCAAGGGAAGTAATCTACGCGTTTCATTCTTGTTAGAAATCATCAGGACTACATATCCAGTGCTTTTATCGAGAATGACACAGCTAGAGACTTATAGAATACTTAGCTGTGTACAGGAACTGGTTTGAAAGAGCGGTTGCCGGTCCGGCAGAAATTAGAAATTGGAATAAATGCTCTGAAATAGCGATATATATGTGAATATAGACATAGAATATTCGAAAATATTCTGTATGTTTATAATAAACATTTTGAAGACCTAATCGCTATAGAATAGAATACGTCACGTATTACAATTAGATTCTCGATAAAAGCAAGGGAAGTAATCTACGCGTTTCATTCTTGTTAGAAATCATCAGGACTACATATCCAGTGCTTTTATCGAGAATGACACAGCTAGAGACTTATAGAATACTTAGCTGTGTACAGGAACTGGTTTGAAAGAGCGGTTGCCGGTCCGGCAGAAATTAGAAATTGGAATAAATGCTCTGAAATAGCGATATATATGTGAATATAGACATAGAATATTCGAAAATATTCTGTATGTTTATAATAAACATTTTGAAGACCTAATCGCTACGTGACGTATTCTATTCTATAGCGATTAGGTCTTCAAAATGTTTATTATAAACATACAGAATATTTTCGAATATTCTATGTCTATATTCACATATATATCGCTATTTCAGAGCATTTATTCCAATTTCTAATTTCTGCCGGACCGGCAACCGCTCTTTCAAACCAGTTCCTGTACACAGCTAAGTATTCTATAAGTCTCTAGCTGTGTCATTCTCGATAAAAGCACTGGATATGTAGTCCTGATGATTTCTAACAAGAATGAAACGCGTAGATTACTTCCCTTGCTTTTATCGAGAATCTAATTGTAATACGTGACGTATTCTATTCTATAGCGATTAGGTCTTCAAAATGTTTATTATAAACATACAGAATATTTTCGAATATTCTATGTCTATATTCACATATATATCGCTATTTCAGAGCATTTATTCCAATTTCTAATTTCTGCCGGACCGGCAACCGCTCTTTCAAACCAGTTCCTGTACACAGCTAAGTATTCTATAAGTCTCTAGCTGTGTCATTCTCGATAAAAGCACTGGATATGTAGTCCTGATGATTTCTAACAAGAATGAAACGCGTAGATTACTTCCCTTGCTTTTATCGAGAATCTAATTGTAATACGTGACGTATTCTATTCTATAGCGATTAGGTCTTCAAAATGTTTATTATAAACATACAGAATATTTTCGAATATTCTATGTCTATATTCACATATATATCGCTATTTCAGAGCATTTATTCCAATTTCTAATTTCTGCCGGACCGGCAACCGCTCTTTCAAACCAGTTCCTGTACACAGCTAAGTATTCTATAAGTCTCTAGCTGTGTCATTCTCGATAAAAGCACTGGATATGTAGTCCTGATGATTTCTAACAAGAATGAAACGCGTAGATTACTTCCCTTGCTTTTATCGAGAATCTAATTGTAATACGTGACGTATTCTATTCTATAGCGATTAGGTCTTCAAAATGTTTATTATAAACATACAGAATATTTTCGAATATTCTATGTCTATATTCACATATATATCGCTATTTCAGAGCATTTATTCCAATTTCTAATTTCTGCCGGACCGGCAACCGCTCTTTCAAACCAGTTCCTGTACACAGCTAAGTATTCTATAAGTCTCTAGCTGTGTCATTCTCGATAAAAGCACTGGATATGTAGTCCTGATGATTTCTAACAAGAATGAAACGCGTAGATTACTTCCCTTGCTTTTATCGAGAATCTAATTGTAATACGTGACGTATTCTATTCTATAGCGATTAGGTCTTCAAAATGTTTATTATAAACATACAGAATATTTTCGAATATTCTATGTCTATATTCATATATATATATATATATATATATATATATATATATATATATATATATATATATTTATATATTTATATATATATTTATATATATATAAATGAAGTATTTCCGTCGGAAAGGTACAGGAAAAAAGAGTGCTCTATGTAGGCTACAGAGCTTAGTAGTTATGTAATAAACAATATAAGATAATTATTTCATTAACCAGTGGTTTCATGAAGGCGTATATTTATATCTGTCTTCAGTCGTCAGAATGCATAAATAACATGGTGTTTTTATTAAATATGGATTTGAAAACAAAATTTAGGAAATATGAAAGGGAGGCTGAAAGAAACGGGCGAAAAGGAAATAGGGAAAAAAAAATGATATATATATATATATATATATATATATATATATAAAATATATATATAAAAAAAATAAATATCCGGAACATAAACATACACACACTCAACCACGCGTTTATACGTAATGGTACGTAGACGTATACTTTCTCACATAAGCGTATTTGCGTCTACATGGAAATACGACCAGACACATAAATATATTCACACACACACATATACACAAATATAATTGCACCCATATATGTACACACAAACGCACACATATATAAATACAAACAATGTAAAAATAAACAAATACACACGATATGTATATACATATATATATATATGTGTGTTTGGCCTTTTAACTTACGTTGTTGCTCAAGTACACTAGCTTCTATGGAGAGCTTGCCTCACATCTCGGAAGCTGTTTTTCGCTAATTTCCCATAGTCGAAATACGATTCTCGGTAATTTATATATATATATATATATATATATACGATATTAAACAAATAGAAACTATATTTATAAAACCATATTTATTTCATTATACATATTTCAGGGATACCATATTAAAAATATGGCATGCCTTCGTCAGATAAAATACAATATATAACCAGTTTTATAAATAATGTTGACGTACCATAAATATAGCGACCATTAAGGTAGGAGGCTGGCTTGGTAGTTAATATCGTATATCTACTCCAAAACTTGTCGAGTGCTTTATATCAGTTATAAATTATTTACTTGTTGTAACCCAACAATTTTAAATAAAACTTTTGCATATATATATATATATATATATATATATATATATATACAATGATATTAAATAAATGGAAGCTATATTTATAAAACCATATTTATTCTATTATATATATTTCAAGGGTACCAAAACTTTGGTACGCGCTCATCAGATAAAATACAAAGTTTGTTTTATAAATATTGACATAACCAGGAAGAGGATCTTAACGGTTCAAGTTTTTCCTGGATAGTGAAGGAAAGATGGGAAAGAGAAGAAAAGTAAAATATTTCAAATTATTAAGATGAATATGCAAATAAGGTTGAGGTATAAGGCTGAAAAAAACGTTATTTTTAGACGCTATGTAGATTTAAATAATTAGGATATATGTATGTATGAGTAGGAAGAAGGAAAAGTAAGAAAGAAGAGCTTGTATTTACGTTAATTTAAAAAGAATTAACAATTTGTATGGAATGGTGGGATATGATTCCAGAATTTAAAAATTATTTAGCGATATTATGAGTTATAATATTGTATATATAATCAATTAGATTATATGAAGAATTATGGTTGTAAGTACATTTTATCTCATTACATTACAACGGGTTATAAGTATATAAATATCTATATAGATTAATAATTGTGCATGTTTGGTGATTTTATAGAAATTTGTTGATTTTATAGAAATAGAAATAAATCACAATTATTAGTTGTTTACATTTCTAATATGAGTAACGAAGGAAGTTGATTTTGCATTTTACATAAAAAAAACACTAGTTCAAGTTGTAAGAGGAGAACAATTTGTAGATTCAAATATTTTGTTCCAACATTGAAAATGTATTCAGAATATTGTTAATTTAGCGAAGTTATATAGTTTATCATATATATTATAATGTTTATGTTTGCTCGATTGAGAAGGAAAAGATAACTTCAATCTTGTTTGCTAACCGTTAAATTTGATGAATGATTTACTCAGAAAATATGTAGAGAAAATTATATATTATTTTATGTGAGATAATTTTTTCAAGGATGAGTGTTTCAATTATATATTATTTTAGTCAAAAGATGTGTGAAAAGTTTGAAGATCAAAGAAGAGGAAAAACGTATTGTGCATTTCGAAGAACTAACTAGGAAAGGAGAGTGGTCTATCTCTGTTGAGCTCGTCTGTCTTCGTGAAACCTCTGGTAAATGGAATAACTGTCTTATGTTGTTTATTACATAATATATATATATATATATATATATATATATATATATATATATATATATATATATATATATATATATATATATATATATATATATATATATTTATATATAGATATATATATGCGTATGTGTGTTTGTGTATGTTTATGTGTGTGTTATATATGTTTATGCGTGTTTGTATGGTTTCTGTGTGTCCATGTGTGTGTTAATGCAAATGGGTTTCCGTATAAATGCCAGACATAATTAGATGAAAGATTCATGATAATAGAAAAGGCGTAAAGACGATTACTTTAAATTAATTTCACATTAAATTACTAAATAAACAAACAAATAAAAAGGGCAAATAAATAAATAAATGTATGCAAATCCGAATTAATTGTGTTCACGGAATTGTTCACTATGGCTGAGAAAATAATCTCCATACGACCTGTGGCGTCGATAAAATCTGTGGAATATTTTATTAGCATTTTTAGCAGACGTGTTTAATAGCGAGAGTATTGCAGCAGAAACACTGACACTTCTTCTAAATATTCTCCACATACCTTGACCCTCTCTGCTGCCACTCAGCTTGTTTTACTCCATTCCTTTATTCTTCGACAACATTACTGATTTTATTTATCTTTATTGGCGAATTGGTAAGTTACAGCATAGACATTGACATATACACACACACACATACACACATACACACACATACTCACACTCACACACACTCACATATATATATTCAATTTGTTTGCTTCGTTTTTTTCATTTTTCCACCTTTTTTTCTTTCTCCCTCTCTCTTAACTATCATTTCTTTCCCTCATGGCATTTTGATGGACAAAAGGCCTCGGGCGCGCTGCCGATCGATGTTCTGTTTTAAGCGCCGAAACATCTATGATCCGGGGAAAACAGCTGATGAAGGGCTACTTTTCTTCTCTTGGTACGTCCCTAGTACCATCTTGCAGGTTGCCTCTTTACTTGTATGTATTTATATATATATATATATATATATATATATATATATATATATATATATATATATATATATATATATATATATATATATATATTAGCAGATGTCTGTGTATAATGCCAATGAGGGAGTGAAAGGGGAGAGAAAGCAACGGAGAGGCAAAGTGAGGAAGTGGCTCATTACTTCTGATCTTCCAGCTCCTCATTCGTCACAACGTTTTTTGATAGAAGGAGAAATGTAAATAGTGAGTGAGTGAGTTAGAAACAGAGAGAGAAAGAGAGAGAGAGAGAGAGAGAGAGAGAGAGAGAGAGAGAGAGAGAGAGAGAGAGAGAGAGAGCGAGAGAGAGAGAAAGAAACAGACAGACTAAAAGAGAGGAAGTGTTACAAAAGAGGGGATAGCGGGAGAGAGAGAAAGAGATAGTGAGAAATAAACAGACATAGAAAAAAAGGAAGTGTTACAGAGTGTGAGAGGGAATATGTGTGAGCGAGAGAAAGACAGAATGAGAAAATGACAGAGAAAGAAACAGAGAGAGTAAACAGAAAAGGACAGAGAAAGAAACAGAGAGAGTGAACAAGTTTCTATGGGAGAAGTTGAAAGAGAAGGAGCGAGAGAGAGACGCTGTATGTTTGATACTGTGTATATACGTGTCAGTGTAGATACATGTGTGCGTATGATGTGTGTGGAAATAAGAGGGGAAGGAAAACAATAACTATCAACGTGTGCGTGCGTGTGCGTATGTGTGTACGTGGACGTGTGCGTATGTGTGCGTGTGGCGTTCTACAGAAAGTAAAAACTATCAACATGTATAAGAGTGTGTACGTGCACATATACGTGTGTGCATTTGCTGCATGTGTGCGTATGCGTGCATGTGTGCGTTTGCGAGCGTGCGTGCGTTAGTGTGCGTGTGTGTGTGTGTGTGTGTACGTACGTGCGGCGTTCCACAATCGCCATTTATTCCAATCACTCTTGTGAAGATATTCACGTAAATTTCACTCATTTTTCATTTAATCCTCATTTTAATTTTCAAAATGTTTTCCGAGAAAAATGTTCTCTCTCTCTACAAGAGGCGACGGGGTAGATATAGATGATCAGTATTGTACAGTGAAGCAAAGACGTGTACAGGTAGCCAGAGTATGGTGACTAGAGACCACTGCATCAACGACAGCAAAGACATGAAAACGACCGGAGGAAAGCTGCTGCACACAGGGCCAATGAGTCACAAGAAGCAGGAGAAAAACAGTTAGAACAATTACGGCAACAAAATGCAATCCCCAGGAGAGACGAGTCAAAAAAGGAAAGAGAAAAACGTTTAAAGGATGCAAGACAAAGACAATCTGCCAGAGTTGCCAATGAGACAATAGGTCAGCGAGAGATTATACAAAGAAAAACACCAGGAGCAAACAGTTGCAACAAGACTTCCCCAATGCTCAGAGGAAAGACATAAGTGTCTTGATCAAGATAGGCTGAATACATTTGACAAAAGTGTTTCACCTTTCAAGGGGACTTGGAAAAGATCACCTTTCAACTATGATCCAAAACATAATTATTCTATAGAGAAATTGATTGATATTGTCAAAAGAGTGCAATTTTTGTAAAGGAAAGAAATGAGAAAGAGAAACGACCACTATGTATTGTGGTGGAGGAATGGTTGTTTTACCGACGTTTGGTACATCCCCAGATACTTTGAAGGTATAGCTTTTGGGAGACACACCAAGTAGTACAAACTTCTTGAAACACATTATGAATTATAATTCTGCCTTCCAAATTACCTCTTTTGGTAGCAATATTATACAGCTCAAGGTTAGACTTTGAAATCTATTGGCTTGCACTTAATTGATCCAGGGTGGGTAGTTTACAAGACTTATTTGACTATGCCCCAAACCAGAAAATAAAGAATGTTGTTTACCCAGTAATTTCCTTCAATACATTTGATAGAATTTATCTCCCTTCATAAAAGTGGAAAATTTTGTATTTTCGTTTATTATTATTATATTTTCTTTTTTGTATTATGAATTCAGAATTAATTTCATCATGTATCTCAATTGAAGAATAAATAGAATTTAGAATAACAAATTTCTATGCAACATATTTTGCTTTTTTCTTCTAATATATAAGGAACAATTTCATTACCTAGCAACGCCGGGTGCCTCTATATAAGTATTTATATTCATTGTAAAGCTATATATATCGCAGTACGGATATGTGAATGGAATTCCACTGAAGCAGGTAGCGAAGTTCAAGTATCTCTGGGCCGTATATATATATATATATACGGGCATCCACTGATGAGTTTATAAGTGCCCTCTTGTGTATAAAACTATGGATTATATACAAGTTTGTACATGACCTGGGAATTATTTATCCCAAATTGTAGAAATCTTATAACGAAACGGCCGTCTGGTAGGAAAGAGATATTTAACAAATAGATATTTAATAATGTCTCATATGAAATAATACAACCAGCTATCCAGGAAATACTGATTAGTTAGCACCCCAAACACTAAATTGGGAAAATGCTTAGGTATATCCTAATGTTTGTTGAGTGAGATGGAGTTGGTCAGAGTATCGCTTAAGGCTTTCTCTGTTTATGTATTGTATATATATCTATATATATATATATATATATATAGTATCGCTAAAAAGTTTTCTCCGATATTGTATTTATTATATATATATATATATATATACATATATATATATATATATATATATATATATATATATATATATATATATATATATATATATATATATATATATATATATATATATGTATATATATTGATCTGCTTATCTTCAAGAACTATGCCTGCAAATAACATCATTTTTTTCTTTCCTATTGCCTTATTATGCTCCACATTACGGCCGTTTTTTTATTTTTTATTTTCACTTCATAAACCTTGTTTGTAAATAACATTATTCTTTCTGCACCATTTCTTTAACATGTCCAACACCACCATTCTACGCCAATACATATTATTTATTTCTACTTTAGGCACAAGGCCAGCAATTACCCAGTGCATTACTGGTACTTTATTTTATCGACCCCGTAAGGATGAAAGGCAAAGTCAACCTCGCCGGGATTTGAACTCAGATCGTAAAGGGACATAACTATGCTGGAAAGCATGGCGTCCGACCCTCTACCGATACTGCCAATCCACCATTCTACGCCAATACATATTATTACCATTTGATAATGCATAAAAATGCTGAAACCGGTAATAGACAATTATTAAATATATAAATAAATAATTAAATGCCATTGTTAATTAATAAATAAATCAACTAATACCTTAACACTTCACACAAAGTAAAATATTTCGTTTTAATCATTTTCTAACCAAGAAAAAAGAGAGAGAAAAATAGAAAGGAAAAAAATATATTTTTCTTCCTAATAATCAGCTTTTTCTCCCTGTTTTCACATATATATATATATATATATATATATATATATATATATATATGTATCTTCGTATATATATATATATATATATATATATATATATATATATATATATATATATATATATATATATATATATATATATATATATATATATACGAAGATACGTAAGGTTAAGTTTCGTTTGTGAATCAAGTGTGCAAAGAAATCAAATATGAAATATTTTTCTCGACGTATTCGTTGCAGTAGGTAAGGTAACAGTCCAATTAGAGAGTTTAAGGTGCAGTTTCCAAGGAAAATGTCACGGAGTAATTATAATAGTTAAAAGTATAGCAACAGGAAAAACAAATGACTAGGAAGGCAGAATTGGTCAGAAGGAAAAATTTATAGAGTTCATTCCTTAACATATGTTTCTATACAATATCAGTCTACAAGCGCTAACTGCTTAGTACCATGCTCACTCGCATGCATTATGTAAAATATTGCACTACATGAATGTTTTTCCTGGTTCTATACCTTTTACTATTACACACACACACACACACACATACAAAATATACATATACACACACACACATATATATATATATATATAACCAAAGATTAGTATGGTTCGTTGATTACTCAACGAATACAATTTTATAAGATTAGAAGCACTCAACAAGAAGTTTTCCTGGAGTTTTTAATATTATTCAAAATGGTAACAAATGAAAAATATTCTCATAATCAAAATATATACTTTATTATATATATTTCAAAGGTACTGTGTTGTTTTTTCAGTACGTCCTCATCAGACAAAATATATGATATGATATATGACATACCGCTACGGTCTTGATTATACAATTCCAGTTTTGGCAGTGATTTATTTCCTTCAAATCTCAACGTTTTTATACCACAAATAATATGATAAACTGAAAGAAGAAAAGGACGTAGAGCAAACTAGAGATATAAGAGGAGGTGTAAAGAAGAGGAAAGGCAATAAATAAATAAATAAATACATACATAAATAGATAAATGAATAAAAAAATAAATGGATGAATGAATAAAAGAAATATATAAAAAAGAAAAGGTGAATAACGACAAAAGAGAGGGAGGGTGTCGGGAAAGTAAAAAGGAACAAAGTGGGGTAAAGAAAAATAAAGAAAAATAAGGGAACATCGAATAGAAGGGGATAAAAAAACCCATTGTTTTCAATTGTTAGATCAAATAAGTCATCAAATCTATTCACATAATCAATAGAATATCTCTTGTATTTGATTATGCTTTAGTAAATTATACTTATATATTATATGAAAATTCATCAGTATAGATTACTTTCTATAGCAATCACATATTAATTAAAAATTTATATAATTTATAATTTTTAATTTTAAGGTAAGATATTCTATAACTATTTTGTTACAACTTTAAAAGAAATCATCTTTAAAGCGTATTTAAATAATTATTAAATATGTATTAAAATATAATACCATGCGTATATCACCATCAATACATATAATATATTTACATCATTTATTACCCAAATTATTTTATTTACTATGCTTTAATTTTCATTTAATTCCTATGATTAAACTGTAGTTATATTTACTCTCAAAAATTTATTTCATTAATTTAATGAAAGGTTATATTTACTTCTGTATTTACTTATTTTGATATATAGTTTCCTTTTAATGATAGTCTATATATTATTAATCTACATATTTCATATTTAATATATTTTAGCAAGTTAGTCAAAAAGAAAAGAAATGTTTACGGAGAATGTAAACAAAGCATTTATAACATATCTCTACTCTCACGTCCAGCGATATTTCGAAAGCCATAAATCATCTATTGTATATATATCATAATTTATGTCTAATTAAATATTGAACAGTCCTAATCAAAGCATAGGATAACGAGACTCTTAATGCAATTATTCTACTACATATAAATATCACTAAATTATTACCACAATAAGGAAAAACTTATATATATAAACGGAAAAAAATGAAACGAAATTTCATTTCTCACTCTTAGTACGGCTGTTACTTAAATATAAGTATGTATACGTACATACATATATGTATACAGACGTACAGCAGTATGCATATATATATATAAATATATATATATATATATATATATATATATATATATATATATATATATATATATATATATATATATATATATATATATATGTATATATATATACATACATACATATATGCACACATATATACATGTACGTATGGATTCACCAAGCATTTATTATAATGCGCGGTGTGTTTGTAAACAAACATCCCGAATTAAGCCGCACAGTGTCTAGCAACCATCGCTGCTCATTTGTTCAACACTGACAAAGGAACGATACACTAGTTTCAAGCTTATTAGCTATCGTCAGCAACGTATACCTTCCTGCCAGATGGTTGAACGTCTGAAAGTATATACTTTCCTTATGCATATTAACGGCTGAGCAGCCTAATTTGCATATCGAGTGAGTTAGTCGGCCGGGCATACCGAAAACGATAAATGCAAAAGAATGAAACGAAATTTCATTTCTCACTCTTAGTACGGCTGAATATTTCAAACATTCAATCATCTGACAGAAAGGTATACGGTGCTGACGATAGCTAATAAGCTTGAATCTAGTACATCGTTCCTGTGTCAGTGTTGAACAAAAGGGCGACGGTGGTTGCCGAGCACTGTACGGCGTAATTCGGGCTGTTTTTTTACAAACTAACCGAACATTATAATAAATGTTTGGTAAACCCATACGTACATATATATATGTGTGAATGTATGTATATATATACATACTACTGTATGTCAGTACTCATATATGTATGTACGTATACATACTTATATTTAGGTATCAGCCGTACTAAGAGTGAGAAATGAAATTTCGTTTCATACTTTTGCATTTATTGTTTTCGGTACGCCCGACCGAACTCTAAAAGAGGTATCCTCTTGATAAGTCGGCAAACCTCACAAAAATACCGTATCTCTATGATGTAGTGTTTTTGCATAATATGCCACGAAACTTTGTAGTCGAGGAGTAACGAGTAATTTGGGTATAGTATATCTTATTAATTATATCTAATGTTTCTTCTTTCTTTATAATGTATTATATATATATATATATATATATATATATATATATATATATATATATATATATATATATATATATATATATATATATATATATTTATATATATATATTATATATATACCTCATATCATATAATCATATATACATATACTAACTATGTAAAAACTATCTAGTTATAATAAAATAATAAAATAATTTTTAAAATGTTTTTAACTCCCTACACACAAGTTTAAAAAATAACAATTATATAACCAATAATATTTTATATACTCTATAAAAATTAATTTATAACACTACTACAATATTAAAACAACCCTTAATTTATCAACAACCTTAATTACCTCCCTTTGTTATTAACCCCCTGTTCAACTTCCTGTGTAAACTCATAAGGTTAAGCAACCTAACGGTTTACCAACAGCTTAATAAAGGTTAATACAAACCCTAGAAAATATAATTTGTAGATAAAAAATGCATAAGATAATATACCTACAATAACAACATGGCCAGTAATTCGGTGGAATTTACATTTAACAAACAAACACCTATTGACTATAAACGACTCAAAATAATCCCATGGTTAATGGCTGTGAGTTACAAACAACATATACACATACATACGAACTACAACACAAAGCACTTGTATGAAAATCACATATCCAACTCTAGCACGTACTTTGCATTACACCTTACATAACAAATACCTACATTATCACCACATGCCTCTCTAAGAAATTGCACACTATCTTAAACATTTATAACAATTATAACATGCTTTAACACCCCACAAAAAACACGTTTATTTCAACTGCATTATAACTCTTTCCTCATACATGCCTTATTGACTGTTTTGACTCCTGCATTGTACACCAATTTTCCTTGCTTGTAACCTTTTTGCCTGTATTTTTTGGTTGTGATTTTCGCTTATACATCTTACACTTTCAACCAGTGCCGCCTGTAATTGTGTTCTTTCAAGCAGAACATCTTTTTAACACCTGACTCTTCACATGATGCCTTTGACACTAAACAAAATTATGTACCCTAAATGTTCTAAATGACTAGGATTTTAGTTACATTTTTCGACATTCCCTATGCTCCGATGAATCCAGAATTCCATCTGGAATAAACAATTGTCAACAAATAAATGTTTTAAACTAAAATTTGATCGTTTTAACACTTTCTCTCTCTATATATATATACATTATATATATATATATATATATATATATATATATATATATATATATATATATATATATATATATATATATATATATATATATATAGAGAGAGAGAGAGAGAGAGAGAGAGAGAGAAAGAGACACATACATAGATAAATATATATGTATATATATATATATATATATATATATATATATATATATATATATATATATATATATATATATATACATATGTATATATGTATGTGTATATATATGTATGTATATGTGTATATATATATGTATGTATATTTGTATATACATATGTATATATATGTATATATCTATGTGTATATACATATGTATGTATATGTGTATATACATATGTAATATAGTATTTACGTATCGAGAAAGAGAGAAAAAAAGAAGGGATAGGTGATACATATAGTTATTTGCCAAGTAGCGTATGCCAAAGGTGCTCGATACTAGTGCCGGTAGTATTAAATATTCGAAGTGTTAATATTTAGTGGGCTAGAGAGTTAGCAGAGCCTAAGCACGTGGGAAAGTGAAAAATCGGAGAATAGACCGTTAAAACATGTTTATTGAAAATATCACATACGTACGTTTCGCCCAGTTGGGCTTCTCAAGGGCATAAACAGTCACAAGTGTTCCTTATATAGTTTGGAAAGAGTTTTGGGGGTTAAATCGACATCAAGATTCATTGTTCGCAAAAAAATCTTGTTTTGATTTTGCAGCAGGTCAAGGGAGGTAACTTTGGCCGGTGTTAGGGCAGTCTTTCCCGGATAATTTTTGGTATGCAGGGATCGTTTTCTGGGTGTTATTTTGCTGCGCCTGCCCGCCGGGGTGTTAAGACTTGTTGCAGGGAGATCCAGTGTGTTATTTCACTCTCCATTCTTAACCCATCTAAAGAAGGATATTTTTAAGCGATGTGTACAAATTATCGCTGTTTCAGCTCTGCTGTTGATGAGCTCGTGGGGTGCAGTTATGATGTGGTAGAGCTCCATGAGGCAAAGATCGCATTTCCTCTTGAAGTTGTACGGTGCAGCCCTGTCGACAATCTCCCAGTGCGTGGTGAAGCTAATGTTTAAGTCCTTTAGTGATGTGATGTAGTCCGCGAGCGAGGTGGAGTGCCTTAGTTTTCTATTTGTGAAAGAGTGGAGAT
>OZ024755.1:39652534-39675034 GCA_964016885.1 Eledone cirrhosa
AGGTCATGGAGCGAGTCATCTGAAAGAAACTGATCACTTTCCTCGAGGAAAATGACCGCCTGACTAGCACGCAGATGGCTTTCGCCCAGGAAGAAGCTCCCTTACACAGCTGCTACATCACTACGACTGGGTACGGAAACAACTGTTAGACAGCTCACATGTGGACGTGATACATCTTGACTTTGCGAAGGCCTTTGACAAGGTCGACCACGGAATGATATGTCACAAACTACACGGACTCGGCATACCTTGAAAAGTAGGTGAGTGGCTGCATGACTTCTTAAAGGACAGAAGCCAGACAGTCGCAGCAAACGGGACCCTCTCAAAGGAAACATCAATAACAAGTGGGGTGCCCCAAGGCACAGTCCTGGTAACCACTACTGTTTTTGGTGGGTCTCTCAGACATGCCCTCTGTACTACATACAACAACATCCCTCACTAGCTATCCTGATGACACTAAGGTAACACAGGCAATCAAAAACCCGGCTGACGCTGCCTTTTACAACAAGATCTAGATGCCATATACAAATGGGCGGAAGTAAACAACATGCAGTTTAATGCTGGCAAAATTCAAGCCCTCCAATTCACACCTGCAAACACAAATACAGTATAACACAGTTACGCAGGACCAGGAGTGACCGATATTCCCGTGTCAAAATCGATACGAGACCTGGGTATAGACATGAGCGATGATGCATCTTTTTCCTCACACATCATGAAAGTGGCGACAATGTGCAGACGACTCGCTGGCTGGATCTTGAGGACTTTCCGGACAAGAAACCGAGACACCATGTTGACACTATGGAGGCCATTTGTCGTATTCCGCCTGGACTATTGCTCCCATGGGGCTTGAAGCAATCCACCGATGCTACACCAAGAGGATTGCGACGATGAAGGAGCTAAGCTACTGGGAGAGGCTAAAAGAACTGAACCTCGACTCCTTGGAACGAAGATGGGAGAGATATGCAGTTGTCTACATGTGGAAAATCCTGTAGGGACTATCACCAAACTTTGGCATTGGGAGCTGGACCAACCGTTGAACAGGACGTCACTGTGTGGTGTCTTTCCCATCTAGAATAAGGAGCAGATATTGAGTTAGCCTGAGATTCAAGAGCCCTCAACTCTTTAACAAGCTGCCGAGGGATCTGAGATATCTGCATGATGTGGAGGTGGATGTCTTCAAGAAATATCTCGACACCTTGCTAACCAGGATCCCGGATGAGCCCACAATAAAGCACGAGGGAATCTTTAGGGTAGCAGCAACGAACTCCCTCTTACACCAGTGGCCAAAAAATACAGACTGGAGATAAAATGTGTAGCAACAAGGGCGGTCCCCAGCATGGCCTCAGCCGGATGGCTGGAACAGGTAAAAGATTAAAAGAATAAAAGAGTAATATATATATATATAAATATATATATATATATATATATATATATATATATATATATATATATATATATATATATATATATATATATATATATATATATATATATATATATATATATAAATGTGTCTGTATTTATATGTGTATATATATATATATATATATATATAACAAAGGAATTATGGTAAGGAACCAGATGGACCATAACGCACCAGAGTACTCAATACTTAGGGTAGTAGAGTGGGCAATAGGAAAAAGTATGACCCCGACGGCAGAGCTCGAACCGTTTCGACAGTCCAGAAATAGCCGTCGAAACGGCTTGAGCTCTGCCGTCGGGGTCATACTTTTTCCTATATATATATGAATGTGTATGTATTTATATAAATACATACACACTCATATATGTGTGAATATATATATATATATATATATATATATATATATATATATATATATATATATATATATATATATATATATATATATATAGGTATATATATATGTATATATATACATATATATAGATAGATAAGTAGATATATATGAATGCATGTGCGTATGTGCGCGCAAAAACGAGACGAGAGAACATATATACAGTACATGGATGATATATATCACTTTAACACTTTGAATAGTAAGAGTCTCAACGTTTCGGACGTTAACCCTACATCGGAAGATAGAATGAGAGATGGAAGAAGATATAGAAAGATAGAGAAGAGCAAGAAAAGAGTGAATGTTTCTAATGTGTGAAACGTGTGTAATACTTTATTTTACTAAATGGAAGATGTGATAAAAACTCTACAACGCATATGATAGTGAGGAAAGAAAATACCAGAAAGGAAAAGAAGAAAAGGATAAAGAAAAAAGGATAAAGGAAATAAATAAAGGACAGAGACTGGTCTCTTGGAGACGCAGGACATGGCAGCGATAATGAGGGACAGAGACCACTGGAGAGAACTCGTCCATGGATCTCGGGAATTTTACCCGCCCGAGATAGATAGATAAAGGAAGAGGGAGTGGAACAGACCCTATCTAGCGCTGTATAGGTAGTATATCAACTGAGGCAATCTGATAAAATTGTTAATGCATTACAACGGAGTATTACCAGTGATATCCACTACAACAGCCATCCATCTCATGTGTGAAAATTGTCAGCCATTTTGGATACGTGTGGATCATAATGGGGCTCATAAAATAACAATTGAGGCCAGGCTGTGGCACAGCCATGAAGGGATTTAGTTGAGCATACGGACCCTAATACATCTTTATTCAAGTCTGGTATTTATATCAGCGATATCCTTTTTGTAAAAACTGTAAGTTACTGGATATGGCTAAATAGTAAATTTAAACTCAAGAGAAAGGGTGAGGTGTATGATTGTGTGTGTGTGTGTGCGTGTGTGTGTGTGTGTGTGTGTGTGTATGTGTGTGTGTGTGTGTGTGTGTGTGTGTGTGTGTGTGTGTGTGTGTGTGTGTGTGTGTGTGTGTGTGTGTGTGTGTGTGTGTAACTATCTATGATGATCATCCACAATTTTATTCTACCAAATTATACTTACCAGGCATTGGTCAATCAAACGCTGTAGTAGAAGACACTTGTCAAAGGTACAAACATCATAACTGAAAGCGAGACCATATCTTTGCCATTCAAACACCTTAACCACACAGCCATGCCTATACCACCTTAACCCCACAGCCATGTCTGTACCACCTTAACCACACAGCCATGTCTGTACCACCTTAACCATACAGCCATGTCTGTACCACCTTAACCACACAGCCATGTCTGTACCACCTTAACCACACAGGCATGTCTGTACCACCACCTTAACCACACAGCCATGTCAGTACCACCATCTTAACCACACAGCCATGTCTGTACCAACACCTTAACCATACAGTCATATCTGTACCACCACATTAACCACACAGCCATGTCTGTACCACCACATTAACCACAAAGCCATGTCTGTACCACCTTAACTACACAGCCATGTCTGTACCACCACCTTAACCACACAGCCATGTCTGTACCACCACCTTAACCACACAGCCATGTCTGTACCACCACCTTATCCACACAGCCATGTCTGTGCCACCACCTTAACCACACAGCCATGTCTGTACCACCTTAACCCCACAGCCATGTCTGTACCACCTTAACCACACAGCCATGTCTGTACCACCACCTTAACCACACAGCCATGTCTGTACCACCTTAACCACACAGCCATGTCTGTACCACCTTAACCACACAGCCATGTCTGTACCACCATAACCACACAGCTATGTCTGTACCACCTTAACCACACAGCCATGTCTGTACCACCTTAACCACACAGCCATGTCTGTACCACCTTAACCACACAGCCATGTCTGTACCACCTTAACTACACAGCCATGTCTGTACCACCTTAACCACACAGCCATGTCTGTACCACCTTAACCACACAGCCATGTCTGTACCACCACCTTAACCACACAGCCATGTCTGTACCCCCCACCTTAACCACACAGCTATGTCTGTACCACCTTAACTACACGGCCATGCCTGTACCACCTTAACCACACAGCCATCTCTGTACCACCATAACCACACAGCCATGTCTGTACCACCTTAGCCACACAGCCATGTCTGTACCACCTTAGCCACACAGCCATGTCTGTACCACCACCTTAACCACACAGCCATGTCTGTACCACCTTAACCACACAGCCATGTCTGTACCCCTTAACCCCACAGCCATGTCTGTACCTCCACCTTAACCACACAGCCATGTCTGTACCACCACCTTAACCACACAGCCATGTCTGTACCTCCTTAACCACACAGCCATGTCTGTACCACCACCTTAACCACACAGCCATGTCTGTACCACCTTAACCACACAGCCATGTCTGTACCACCTTAACCACACAACCATGTCTGTACCTCCTTAACCACACAGCCATGTCTGTACCTCCTTAACCACACAGCCATGTCTGTACCACCTTAACCCCACAGCCATGTCTGTACCTCCACCTTAACCACACAGCCATGTCTGTACCACCACCTTAACCACACAGCCATGTCTGTACCACCTTAGCCACACAGCCATGTCTGTACCACCACTTTAACCACACAGCCATGTCTGTACCACCACCTTAACCACACAGCCATGTCTGTACCACCTTAACCCCACAGCCATGTCTGTACCTCCACCTTAACCACACAGCCATGTCTGTACCACTTTAGCCACACAGCCATGTCAGTACCACCACTTTAACCACACAGCCATGTCTGTACCAGCTTAACCACACAGCCATGTCTGTACCACCACCTTAACCACACAGCCATGTCTGTACCACCTTAACCCCACAGCCATGTCTGTACCTCCACCTTAACCACACAGCCATGTCTGTACCACCACCTTAACCACACAGCCATGTCTGTACCACCTTAGCCACACAGCCATGTCAGTACCACCACTTTAACCACACAGCCATGTCTGTACCAGCTTAACCACACAGCCATGTCTGTACCACCACCTTAACCACACAGCCATGTCTGTACCTCCACCTTAACCACACAGCCATGTCTGTACCACCTTAACCACACAGCCATGTCTGTACCACCTTAACCACACAGCCATGTCTGTACCACCACCTTAACCACACAGCCATGTCTGTACCAGCTTAACTACACAGCCATGTCTGTACCACCACCTTAACCCCACAGCCATGTCTGTACCACCACCTTAACCACACAGCCATGTCTGTACCAGCTTAACCCCACAGCCATGTCTGTACCACCACCTTAACCACACAGCCATGTCTGTACCAGCTTAACTACACAGCCATGTCTGTACCACCTTAACCACACAGCCATGTCTGTACCACCTTAACCACACAGCCATGTCTGTACCACCACCTTAACCCCACAGCCATGTCTGTACCACCACCTTAACCACACAGCCATGTCTGTACCAGCTTAACCCCACAGCCATGTCTGTACCTCCACCTTAACCCCACAGCCATGTCTGTACCACCTTAACCACACAGCCATGTCTGTACCACCACCTTAACCACACAGCCATGTCTGTACCACCACCTTAACCACTCAGCCATGTCTGTACCACCTTAACCACACAGCCATGTCTGTACCTCCTCCTTAACCACACAGCCATGTCTGTACCTCCTTAACCACACAGCCATGTCTGTACCTCCTCCTTAACCACACAGCCATGTCTGTACCACCTTAACCCCACAGCCATGTCTGTACCTCCTCCTTAACCACACAGCCATGTCTGTACCTCCTTAACCACACAACCATGTCTGTACCTCCTCCTTAACCACACAGCCATGTCTGTACCACCTTAACCACACAGCCATGTCTGTACCTCCTCCTTAACCACACAGCCATGTCTGTACCTCCTTAACCCCACAGCCATGTCTGTACCTCCTCCTTAACCACACAGCCATGTCTGTACCACCTTAACCACACAGCCATGTCTGTACCTCCTCCTTAACCACATAGCCATGTCTGTACCACCACCTTAACCACACAGCCATGTCTGTACCACCACCTTAACCACACAGCCATGTCTGTACCACCACCTTAACCACACAGCCATGTCTGTACCTCCTTAACCACACAGCCATGTCTGTACCTCCTCCTTAACCACACAGCCATGTCTGTACCTCCTTAACCACACAGCCATGTCTGTACCTCCTTAACCACACAGCCATGTCTGTACCACCACCTTAACCACACAGCCATGTCTGTACCTCCTTAACCACACAGCCATGTCTGTACCTCCTTAACCACACAGCCATGTCTGTACCACCTTAACCACACAGCCATGTCTGTACCTCCACCTTAACCACACAGCCATGTCTGTACCACCACCTTAACCACACAGCCATGTCTGTACCACCTTAGCCACACAGCCATGTCTGTACTTCCTCCTTAACCACACAGCCATGTCTGTACCACCTTAACCACACAGCCATGTCTGTACCACCTTAACCCCGCAGCCATGTCTGTACCTCCTCCTTAACCACACAGCCATGTCTGTACCACCTTAACCCCACAGCCATGTCTGTACCTCCTCCTTAACCACACAGCCATGTCTGTACCACCTTAACCACACAGCCATGTCTGTACCACCACCTTAACCACACAGCCATGTCTGTACCCCCCACCTTAACCACACAGCTATGTCTGTACCACCACCTTAACCACACAGCCATGTCTGTACCCCTTAACCCCACAGCCATGTCTGTACCTCCACCTTAACCACACAGCCATGTCTGTACCACCACCTTAACCACACAGCCATGTCTGTACCACCACCTTAACCCCACAGCCATGTCTGTACCTCCTTAACCACACAGCCATGTCTGTACCTCCTTAACCACACAGCCATGTCTGTACCTCCACCTTAACCACACAGCCATGTCTGTACCAGCTTAACCACACAGCCATGTCTGTACCACCACCTTAACCACACAGCCATGTCTGTACCTCCACCTTAACCACACAGCCATGTCTGTACCACTTTAACCACACAGCCATGTCTGTACCAGCTTAACCACACAGCCATGTCTGTACCTCCTCCTTAACCACACAGCCATGTCTGTACCTCCACCTTAACCACACAGCCATGTCTGTACCACCTTAACCACACAGCCATATCTGTACCCAAGCAATTTCATCATAAGCAATATACAACAGCTTCAAGTTGAAGATGAAGTTGTCAAACCTCTATCGATTACCTATTTTTTCCGTAATCTTCGGCAAATTTTATTGAAGACTATCGATCTGGCAACACAGCATTTTCTTTTGTTTTTGTCGAAAGAATGAATAAATAGAAGACCAAACTTATAATCCGGCTGAAGCAAATATTTATTTTTCTGTTTTGTATTATCGAAGTATTATGATGGATAGTTTATATATATATATATATATATATATATATATATATATATATATATATATATATATATATATATATATATATATATATATAAATATACACATTCATAGTCATGCATAAACACACACACACACACACACACACACACACACACACAGAAACATATACACGCATACAAGGTGGGCCATATTATTGAAAGCAAATTTTTGAAATTTGATTTCTAAAAGTGTTGTAAGTATATCATGATTCTTTTTATTTTCGGGTTAAAACATTAAACTATGTAAACATATTGGAGTTTGTATTTCTTAAAGAATTTGAAAATGTCATCTAATTGAGAAATTATACTCAAACTTCATAACACAGGGAGATCAGATTCGGATATTGCAAGGTTACTTACGGTTGCAAGATCTACTATTTAGAAAGCTGTGAAGCAATTTATAGAGTAAGGAGACTTGTCGGATAGAGGCCGGATTGGAAGACCGCAAATTAAACGACCTAAACGAACTCCTACTCTCATGAAAGCCGTTGGAGAAGGGCTAACAAGAAATCCGAAATGGTCCATGAGAAAAATGGCAAAAGAGGTCCGAGTAAGCCCTGGGACAATGTGAAGGATCATCAATAAGGACTTGGGAATGTCTTCCCTCACCCTTCAATAGAGACAAATCCTTTCTGAAAAGAGAAGACAATCAAGGCCAGAGAGAAGCAAGAATTTTCTTAAAGCATTGAAACGTAGCATGGCGGAGGAAATTGTCTGGTCAGATGAAAAGATTTTCACTGTTGAGCAGACACACAACCAAAGAAACGATCGAGTCACTGAAAAGAAAACATCACCAATCAGTGTTGTCCAAAATCTGTATTTCATACAATGAAACCAGCTTCTATTATATTCTACAGAAGTAGAAACAATTATATTCTGGGGGAGCTGTTTTATCTTCGAAGTCTCCTATTATTTTTGTGGAAGGAAGGACAAAGATCAGCTCCAAATCTAACATAAACGGTATTCTGGAGCCTATACTGTTTCTACAAATAAATATTTTGACAATGATTATTCGTGGAACTTCCAACACTATGGAGCCGCTTCCTCCCATACAGCAAATGTCACACAAGTTTGGAGCAGAGACCATTTCCCGAGGTTCTGGTCAAAAGAAATGTTCGCTTGATTTGAACTCCTTGGACTTTTCCTGTATGGTCTGTCCTTGAAGAAAAAGTATGTTCAAAATCCATAAGAGAGCCAATAATTCAAAGGTATCCCTACTGAGAAGTTCGGTGAAAGATGTTCGATGGAAGTTAGACTGCTGCTATATACATATATACATATACATGCATACATATATATACATATACATGCATACATACATATACACATATATACATATACATGCATACATACATATACATGCATACATACATATACACATATATACATATACATGCATACATGTATATATTCATATATACATATACATGCATACATATACAGTATATACCTATACATGCATACACATATATACACATATATACATATAAATAAATAATTATACATACATATACATGCATATATACATATATATGCATATATATATATATATATATATATATATATATATATACGATATTAAATAAATGGAAACTATATTTATAAAACCATATTTATTTCATTATATATATTTCAGGGATATCATATTAACAATATGTTATGCCTTCCTCAGACAAAATACAATATAGACAGTTTTATAGATAAATAGATTTGACATACCGTTCAACATCGACTTGTATTTGAAAAAGTTGATTTGGCAGTGAAAAATTGTAAACAGAAAGAAAGAAAGAGAGAAGGAAGGAAAGAAAGAAAGAAAACGAAGAAAAAGAAGAAAAAGAAGAAATGAATGCAACAAAATAGAGAGATGGAAAGATAGATAAAGAGAAGAACTTCATGTAAAGAAACAGAGAGAGATATATATAGAGAGAGGAAATAGATAGAGATAGATATATATAGAGAAAAGTAGGTAGTTGGACATCCGTTGAATGACGTATTAATGATACATTTATTTATTTATTTATTTATTTAGCTCTAGTATTAATGTAAGGGAGATATATGTGGTTAGGAGAGAAACCAGCCGTTATATAGAGAGAAAAATGAAAAGTAACCAGACATAGGCGAGGCAGAATTTAAACCCTATGTTTTAATGTAGAAATATTAGTTCGTATAAAAACCAGGCACTATAATGTAAATATCAGTATTCAGGAATACTGATCGAATTATCTTTTTTCATATGGTGTAATACACTTTAGGTGAGGTCATGACCCTTTGAAAGGAATGGTTGAAGGGTCTTAGTAGAATTGGCATAAACATCTATTAGGAAGGAAGGGGATTGTCAAAGTGATAGTTGAATGTATCTGCTATAGTGAATTTAAAAGGAATGTCATAATTGTTTCTACTATAGGCACAAGGCCAGCAAATACCTAGTGCATTACTGGTACTTGTCATAATAAATGGTGAATAGTGTTGTATTGAGTTTTAAGGTGAATATATTTTAATGTTATGGCTAGGAAAGATAGTATATTAAAAGATGAAAATTATAATAAGATAATTGTTTCTACTTTAGGCACAAGGCCATCAATTACCCAGTACATTACTGGTACTTTATTTTATCGACCCCGTAAGGATAAAAGGCAAAGTTAACCTCGGCGGGATTTGAATTCAAAATGTAAAGGGACGTAACTATGCTAGAAAGCATGGCGTCCGGCCCTCTACCGATGCCGCCAATCGACCACCCAATAAGATAACGAGATATAGTAATGCGATAATATACAACTTAACCAACACAATATAGTACTGTGTGGTAAATTGCATTTAGTATAATATAGCATATTATACGCTCTAAAATACTACCAAGTATGTTTATGCATAAATAATCAAACTCAGATAAATACATGTTGGCATTGTTAAAACACATAAATTTCATAGTCTACAAAGTGCATATATCCACACTATATACATAGAGAGGTACAGTTATATTGATATCCAACCAAAAATATGCATACGTACAAATAGATACAAACCTAAATACACATCTACACGCATGCATATAATCATATATATACATATCCATACGTACACATCTATACCCACATATATACATATATATATATATATACACACAGACTCATACATATATATATACATACATATACACACACACATACATAAATACACATATACATACACACATACACACATATATATATATATACGCATATATATAAACATATATATATATATATATATATATACAAAACACACACACACACACACACATAAATACACACGTGTGATTATATGTACACTTCTCTTACATGTGCACATACTCATATATAAACATTCATACACCTAGACTCACATATACACACGCACAAACACACACACACACATATATTTGATATATATTATCCTTATCGAGCCCTATTTGGATTTTAGTCTTCAAATTTATTATTATTACTATATATATATATATATATATATATATATATATATATATATATATACACATACATATAAATACACATACACATATACATATACAAGCATACATATATACACATATACACATACATAAATATATATACATATATTTATATATATATATATATATACAAATATACACACACATAAATATATTTCCATATTATACATAGATGTATATTTTTACTCATGCAATTACGGGTCGTTGTGTATCTTGTTACCTTTAGTCATTAACGCATAAATCTAAGTAAGCTAAGACATTAAAAGGCAAAAATAAGCATGATTGCATATAATTAGGGGACAGAGGTACGAATAAATGTTATTCTATACGGAATTATAGTGAGTTGCTATTTAGAATATTTAATTAGGTTTATAGTATTTAAATGTTTTTCGTATACGGTGATTACAAACTATACGTATGTATATATATATATATATATATATATATATATATATATATATATATATATACATATGTATAGTTTGTAATCACCGTATATATATATATATATATATATATATATATATATATATATATATATATATATATATATATATATATATATATATATATATACATATGTATATATATATGTATATATATATATATACATGCATATGTATATGTATATATATATATATACATATGTATATATATATATATATATATATACATACATATGTATATATATATATATATATATATGTGTATGTATTTATTTATCTTAAGAAAGAATGAGTGGAACAACAACAACACCCAAACAAACAACACTGACCTAAGAGAAGTATAAATAAGTAAATAAAATAAAATAAAATAAGATAAATAAATACATACACAAGCACAATAACAACAAGCACATAAACACACACTAGTCACCCAGCAGACACAACACTATACACACTAGTCACACAGCAAACATAACACTATACACACACAAAAACGCATGCGCAAAGAAGACCAAATAAAATAAACAAACAAGCAAATAAATAAATAAATATATAGACAGACTGAATAAAAAATGGCGGAGACATACAACACAACAGGAGGAAAAAATATAACACCACTGACGATGTTGCAGATGTGCAACGAAAGATTTATGTAAATTATGTAAACTATATATATGTGTTTGTGTCTATATTGTATCTGTATTATTTTTGACCGTCGGTCAGTCAATGGCAACATTGAGGACCGAGTATGTTAGATCGCAGATATAAAAGACAGCGAGAAGCGAAACCCAACCAAACAGTGAGTGTGTTCTGTTATTAATTCTGGCAATATTACACAAATATGACCCTCCCCAAGTATAACAATATATATATATATATATACACATATGCAGATACATATGTATATATATATATATATATATATATATATATGTATGTATATATATATATATATATATATATATATATATATATATATATATATATATATATATATATATATATATATATATATATATATATATATGTAATTATAATGAAATGACAGGAGGCTGGATTTGTTTAAATCCTTGAAAGGTTTATTATACTATGATCATTTCAATGACCGGGTTCCGTGTGAATCCGGTGATATCATCAGGTATTCGAAATATAATACGTGAATGTAATAGGTAAAATCCATGGGGCTGAAAATCGAGACCCGAGGGCGACCGCTATTCTGTTCCTTCAACCTCAGCCGGTCGCCCTGGAGTGACGTGGCTAAATTTTATAGTATGCTACTACCGGTCAGATGAACGAAAACAGAAAGAGATGGGAGCATAGGTTAACGTCGATCCCATGACACAAGGTAAAAGAAAGAAAGGAAGGAGAAGAAGGGGGAAGAAAGAAGAAGAGAAGTCAGGGTTAATGTCAGCTAAAAGAGGAAGGTAACTACTACTGGTCAGATATAGGCAAGCAAGAGGGGGAAGGAAGATAAGTCTGCAGGGAGGAGGAGAGGAGAGAAGGAAGGGAAGAGAGAAGTAGAAAAGTAAGGGTTGATGGCTACAAGAAGGAAGATAGAAAGGAAGAGGAAGAAAGGTCGATATTAATGTCAGACCACAGTCAAGCCAGGAGTGGCGCGAGAAAATTTTCACAGGGACCCGCATCTTAGCGGAGATGGATATATTGGGAGTCAGTGTTTTACAGTGTTTAGACTTCTAGGATGAAGTTAAAAACATTTAATAATCAATATTCAATATTAAAGAGGTTAGAAAATTTAAAGTTCAACAGTTTAACAATTAATTATATAATAGTTCCGATTTGTTCTGTAATTTAAAGGTACTATTTGGCGGTTAAAACAACGGCCGCGCCCCGGGCCCCATGGCGAACTAAGCCACGCCGAGTATTTTCATTTACTGAAAGAAAGGGAAATTTATTTTTCCAAGCACTCTAGGTGAGCTCGTTCGCCACGGAGCTGGTCGCGCCGCCATCAAAACCCACCCAACAGTCCGACAGAAAGTTGGAACTTTAAAATTTAGCTTAGAGAAGTAAAAGAGTAATGGTTGATAGCTACAAGAAGGAAGATAGAAAGAGAGAGGAAGGAAGGTCGATATTAATGTCACACCACAGTCGGGCCAGGAGTGGCGCGACAAAATTTTCACAGGGACTCGCATCTTAGCAGAGGTGAATATATTGGGGGTCAGTGTGTTACAATGTTTAGACTTATAGGATGAGGTTAAAAAATTAATAAATTAATAATCAATATTCCATATTAAAGAGGTTAGAAAACTCAACAGTTTCAGGTTGATATATATAATAGTTCCGATTTGTTCTGTAATTTAAAGGTACTATTTGGCGGTTAAAACACCGGCCGCGCCCCAGGCCCCATGGCTAATTAAGCCACGCCGAGTATTTTCATTTACTGAAAGAAGGGGAATTTATTTTTCCAAGCACTCCAGGTGAGCCCATATCTGTGGTACTGTGGTAATATACCATATCTGTGGTACTGTGGTATCGAATCTGGGATAACCTATTTTCTTTTTCTTTTTTCATGAAAGTGCATATATACTTATGTATTTCAATTTTTTTTAAAGTTTTTATCTCAGTTCTGATTATAAACCTAGGAATTTTAAACTAGACATATGATCATTATTTTTCACACATTATTGATACGTGTCTCATTCATGAATACTGATATTTACATTATAATACCTAATTCATACGAATTGATATTTTAGATTGATGAAACATAATGTTTTAAATCTGCCTCGTTTATCTCTGGATATTTTTCTTTTCTCTCTATGTAACGGCTGTTTTTTCTCCTAACCACATATATCTCTCTCTACCTTAATACTAGAACTAAATAAATAAATAAATAAATAAATATATCATTGATACGTCATTCAACTGGTGCCCAACTACCTATTTTTCTCTCTCTCTATCTCTATCTATATCTATCTCTCTCTATTTTTTCTCTCTCTCTCTCTCTTTTCTCTCTCTCTCTCTCTATCTATCTATCTCCCTCTGTTTTTTCTCTCTCTATCTATCTCTCTCTGTTTTTTCTTTACATGAATTTCTTGTCTCTATCTATCTCTCTATATCTATCTCTCTCTGTTTTTCGTTGCATGCATTTCTTCTTTTTTCTTCGCTTTCTTTCTTTCTTTCTTTTTTTTTCTTTTTTTTTTCTCTATAACTGTCCCTAACATTTTTCACTACCAAATCAACTTTTTAAATGGAAGTCGAAGTGTAAGGTATGTCAAATATATCTATTTATAAGACTGTTTATATTGTATTTTGTCTGATGAAGGCATACCATATTTTTAATATGATATCCCTGTAATATATATAATGAAATAAATATGGTTTTATAAATAAAGTTTCCATTTATTTAATATCGTAAATATACTCCAAATACTTGTTGAGTGCTTTTATATCAGTTATAAATATTTACTCGTCGTAACCCAACAATTTAAATAAAACTTTGCATATATAAATATATATATATATACATACATATGTATATGTATATATATATATATATACATATGTATATGTATATATATATACATACATATATATATACATATATATATATATACATATTTATCTGCATATGTATATATATATATGTATATGTGTGTGTATCTATATATATATATATATATATATATATATATATATAAATTAAAAAAATGATTTAAATATCTACCTGTTCATAAAGCCATCACTAAGTCCAAGCCATACGCAAGGGGAAATCCGTCGTGTGGACTATGTATTGATGAAGGAATAAATATTCTAAAGAGATTACGCAATAGCGATTGCTTTAACTAAGAAATGAATTCTTCACACGTGGTCCACACGTCTGGAAACACCTCTTACATAACTACAAAGCACCGGATTGAATTACAACAACATCCTAATTTTCTTATCAACTAGAAACTTTCCGATTTTCGCAGTTATCTCCTTTACACCTCTCGCACGCAATCAAGTATTGCCTGGGTAAAGTGATCGTTTCTGCGCATGCGAGTTAGTACGGTTGTCCATCCCGTTCCTTATAACCATGTCCATTACGAGCTGAGGATCCACTAAGGTGAAACAATTGTTCCCGGTATGGTGAACTAACTGTTGTGTAACCACTTCTACCTAACTCGTCCCATAGACTGAGTGCTCTACCACTACGGATATTACCTTCCAGTGTCCTATCACTATGTATATATATATATATATATATATATATATATATATATATATATATATATATATATATATATATATATATATATACATATATATATATATATATATATATTTATATATATATGTGTGTGTGTGTGTGTGTATATATATTATTATTTCTGAAGATTATTTCTGAAGACAGCATATATATGTGAGGGTATGTATATTTCCTCTGATAGTTTGTAATATTTTTACATAGATATATATGATATACATACCAACACACATATCCTAGAAACGATCGTAAAATGATGATCTTTTTAATATAATGAACTTGTTCTTTGTTTTTATTCATTGTTTTTATTAATTTATCTTGACTCTGTTTTCCTGAGATTTTCATCGAAAATTTTTGAATGCATCCTCTCTTTTCATGATATTTGGATTACATTGAGTTCTTCATACGGATTGGACACTACCGTATATTTTGGTAGATTTATCTACAAATATATATATATATATATATATATATATATATATATATATATATATATATATATATATATATATATGTATATATATGAATATATATCTTTACTTATTCTCAGTTATGTCAAAATACCGAAATTAACGTGATGTTGGGATATTGTCGAGTCCAAACTAGCTGAAGATTATTATGGTTTTTGCCCCGGAGATAGCACAGCCGGCCACATATTTACAAAACACTGGTTTGATTTGGTTTTTATAACTTTTCTCTATTTCTAACTTGCATTGTACTAGCTTTCCATACACACATACATAGATAGACAAACATGGATACACACGCATACCTAAACACACATGCAAACATACATTAAGATTAGCGTTAACTTTGACTTCCATCCTTACGGGGTCGATGAAATAAAGTATCAGTAATGTACTGGGTATTTGCTGGCCTTGTGCCAAAAGTAGAAACAATTAAGATTAGCGTTAATGAAAACATTTATGCTAACTAATGAGGTATCTGCAGATACTCCGCCCTAGCTCTACCTTTAAATTTGAATCTGTGATTTGGTCGACACTGGGATATGTTAGTAACTGCCTCAGTACAAATCTTGAGAAGCTGGGATTCACACAACTAGACCACGGCTACTAAGGAAGTTAACTGTACAATTCATTAATGGAAGTTTAGAAATATGTAAAACATTGCCGACATTTAGCATGTAATAACAGCTTATACATACATGCCTATCTATCTATCTAGGGCGGGTAAAATTCCCGAGATCCATGGACGAGTTCTCTCCAGCGGTCTCTGTCCCTCATTATTGCTGCCATGTCCTGCGTCTCCAACAGACCAGTATCTGGCCTTAGGGCATCAACATACGTTAACCTTGGTCTTCCTCTTCCAGTGTGTCCATGTAGGGCCTCCCACAGGAGCACTGAGTGCAATGTCAACTCAGTCTCCTCTGTAACAGCTCTGAGTTTTTCATCCTCAGTGTATACTGATTAATGTTCAGAGCCATCCTCAGCATTCTCGTGTAGCACCCATCCACCATCTGAGTGATTTTCTTGGTCAGGACTTTGGCTTTACTGTAGCACCGGCTCAGAGCAGGAGAGATAAGGCGAAAAAGATATCAGATGCTGAATTTGCCGACGACATAGTTTTGGTGACAAATACAGTGAAGGAGGCAATGGATTTGATGCAGGAGGTTGAGACTGTGTCGATGAGTGTGGGGCTGAGAATGAATGAGACTAAAACAAAATATCTTGTAGAGAATGTTGAGAAGCCAGAGGGGATCACTAATGTAGGCGGGAAGCCGCTAGAATTGGTTGAGGACTTCCTGTATTTGGGAGCAAAGATTGGGAATACGGAAGGTGGTTGAGAGGAAGAGCAAGGCCTGGGCGGTGTGCCACAGCTTGAGGTCGGTGTGGAAGTCGGACCTTCGTAGAGACCTGAAAATCCGCCTCTTCATTGCTGTAGTGGAGTCTGTGCTGCTATACATACATGTATAGACACATAATTACACTATAACTCAACACATACAAATCCACACATACAATAACACCCGTAACTGCATACACACGCATAACCTCACACACAAAGACACACACATTCAGGCATATATACCCCCACACGCACACACATACACACACATACACACACATACAGGCATACATACGCACACACACACACATACACATACAAGCATACATACCCCACACATAAACACACACACACACATACAGGCATACATACGCACGGACACACACACATGCACAAGTATTTAACATGTTGCCTAAATTCCAATGAAAGGTGTAATGTTACCATGTTAATTCCAATGAAAGACTCTTGTGTCTTGTTAGAAACTGACTCTCTATTGGGAAAACTTTATAGAATTATGAAACCAGAACAACAGCATACACACACATACATACACACACACATAATACACACACACATACATACACACACACATACAAACATACTTACATACATACACACACATACTCACTTACATACATGGTGGCTGCCAACTCGTTTTCGAGTACGGCCACTACTTTATATCCATGTAGGAGAACCCCCACCGATGCGCTGAACGAGTGTGACTTTTTAGTCCAGCCAGCAACTTGAAAAATCTGGTACAAACACTGCACTTATGACAATTATTGACACAGTGCTGGGCCCATGGTACCATGTGACGACAAGTGCAGAAAGATCTCCAGATATAAAGCAATGCCTGTGCCGTGAAGCTTTTATAGTGAGCAAAGGCACTGCACAAAGCCAGTCCCACTCTCTTAACCAAGATGATATTTACCAAAAAGAAGAACAAGTCAACATCATTGGATACCATCAGGGTTGCAGGTGTTATATCAGAGTTTTCCTTCTCCTAGAATTCTGCCTTGACAAAGGCTAAGGGGTCATCTCTCCCGACTTACATACATACACACATACATACACACATACATGCGCATAGTGATAGGAGATGGATAAATCTGTACACATGTTCGCATGCATGTGTGTGTGTGTGTGTGAGAGAGAGGAGAGAGAGAGGGAGAGAGAGAGAAGAGAGAGAGAGAGGGAGAGAGAGAGAGAGAGAGAGAGAGAGAGAGAGAGAGAGAGAGAGAGAGAAAGAGAGAGAGACCGCTCGTTCAATTCATGAGTTTGACCTCTCCTGCTATATAGGTGTATTCTGGTTCCTGTATATCTTCTATAAATTTTAAATCTGTACGATAGGCTGAGAATGTGGAACATATCCCAGTATAAAATCTACTGAATTACATATTTATAGAAGAGAGGCAGTGAGGACATATGGAGATGGACTATAATCGTATTCCCTCCCATATCTTTTGATGAAAACTTCATCAAGTTCACACATTGAATCAATTACTTCAGAATTACTAGAACGCTTCAACAGAAACAGTCTTTTATCTATTTATTTATTGGTTTCTGTCGTATGTAATCACTGTTGCTTTATCTATCTAGATATAAGATTACAAATCTTGCTGATAAAATTATGTAAGATATCGCCACAGGAGAAACATCTTGTACTTCATCTCAAACCTGAAGATAGACTTTTTTTTTTTAGTAATGGAGGGGAACGTGGTGTCTATATGACCAACGTCATAGTAAACCAATAAACACTTTCGCCAAATAATTCTCATGTTCATATAGTTATATTACATACGTAGCCTTCTACAAGCAACATTCCTTTGCATCATATTTTCCTCTTCAATTAAAGCAGTTATTTGACAAATGTCGCCGTGTCCAATTTCACATTTATCAATGTCAAAATAGTCATCCTTTATGTGTTTCGATTTCTGGACTTCCATCGGTTCCGGTGATGAGTGTTCTAGTTATCTATATATTATAAAGGGAGGCGTGCGGGACTGTGACCTGTTTATATATTTGTTGTCCCTTTAGTAAAATAAGTTGGATTACTTTGAATAAATAATGAATGAATAATTTATGTACTAAATTTTGTAACTCTTGATTAAACATAAATAATTGTATTGCTTATTTCAAGATTCACTTCTTTTAAAAGTTTCAAATGTCAACACTTCCGGTATATCACCACCACTTCTGATATATCACCAACACTTCCGGTATATCACCACCACCACTACTTTAACTGCCATATATATAGACAGAGCGATAAAGAAAGAGATATAGATATCTTTTACACACACATACATTCACTTAAACACATGCACACGTTGTGTGACGGACGGGCAGAAGTCGCTCAAATTTATATACATGTGAATGGAGTTCCACTGAGAAGTTCAAGTATCTGGGGCCATATTCATGAGTGATGGAAGGCAGGAGGCTGAATTAAGTGCAAGAATTGCAGGAGCTAATGCACTAATGCGCCAGTTTCAGCATTCAGTAATCATAAGAAGGAAGGTAAGTGTAAAATCCAAACTTGCTCTCTTCTTGGAATTCCTGCCAACACTTACCGAGGGTCATGAACCTTGAGTAATGACCGAAATAATACGATTACAAATACAAGCGGCCGAAATGGGGTTCCTCCGAAGGGTCTTTGGCGCGTAGCTCAGAGATCAGAGAGTCACTCCTGGTAGAGCCGCTACTTCTCCGATACTATGGGCATGTGGTTAGAAGATTTTGCAGGCAAAACCAACCGACAGGAGATCCAGAGGTAAACCGTGGGCAAGATAGTTGGATTACATCCATGAGCTTGGATGGTCACACTTTGAGATCCAGCTGCATCCGTTAGAGATGTTTGATCATGATAGACTCGCTGTAAGGAGTGTTTGAGTAGGACTCTGCTCTCACGACCCTCTCAAAAATAAGTGGGTGAAGAAGAAGAAATTGTCAATTTACTTTTCAATTTACATATCATATCTATATGCATATATATTTGCGTATAATACCAATATACACAACCGAAGGGCGGTTCTTCTGCTAGTTTGATTAATGGAACAGCCTGCTTTTGAGATTAACGTGCAGGTATCTGAGCCCCCCCCCCTCCACACACACGTTTACACTTACGTAGTTCTCAGAGATTCAGAGTAACAAGTGTGGGATGAAAGAACTTCAGTCAACCGAGTAAATAAGAACAGCGTCAAATTAATCGTTTTATTCAAGAACACAACACATGAGATGGAGTCGAACTTACGGCCTTGCGATCCTCTGTCTAACACCCTTAACCACTAAGTCAAGAGCCGTCAGGTATATATACAATACAACCTGTCGCCGGGAATCGAATTCAAGACCTTACAATTGGGAATCAAATACCCTAACCACTAAGCTACGCAACTTCTCTATCAACAGGATAATTCACAGTTAACTAACGCCCTTTATCTTTAAAGTTAAATACCGTCAATTCTTTTGTCGTGCTCAAGTTAACAGCTTTTTGAAAGATATACCTCACATTCAGAATTGACAAAAATATATCAGGGAATATTCAATATTTCCTATCAAAATAATCGGTCAATTTTCCGGTTAAATGTCACTGCAAACTTTATTTCAGGGAGAGAGAGGGTGTTGTTATATGGTAACGGTGGATTGGCAGTATCGGTAGAGGGTCGGACGCCATGCTTTCCAGCATAGTTATGTCCCTTTACGATCTGAGTTCAAATCCCGTCGAGGTTGACTTTGCCTTTCATCCTTACGGGGTCGATAAAATAAAGTACCAGTAATGCACTGGGTAATTGCTGGCCTTGTGCCTAAAGTAGAAACAGTTATATGGTAACCCCGACTGTGAAGGAACAACCGAAGCAGATACATTTAATACATGAATTTATAAGCTTGTTTTATGTGTTTATTTTGGGGTCCCACAAGTAACAGCACAATTCAATGTTGCTACCCTAGTGATGTGGGTCCGAACGAAGTAGCGAACGTTCTCTTGTATGTGGCGGCTCAAGCACTGGGGCCTCGTGGTCCCAGCGGAGGACAGAATGGAGAAAACGTTGCCCAGGAGGATGGTGAAGGAGACTTGATGGAATAACCACTCCAACTGGTGAGAGCTTGTTCCTGCCAGTGATAGTACTGAGCAGTGAGGTAGTCTGGGGCCCCAGAACACCAGAGGTTTCTACTGCTATAGGTTCAACTACAAACCTATCGTAGGGCGACAAATATTTCGATAATTTGCCTTCTTCGGCCTATAAAGACAACATTGTAAAGCAGCTCCATGCTAGAGTGTGTAGGATGATAAGTCAGCATGACTATGACTAGACCACATCTCGATATACCCAAGCAAAATAAAAACAAGTAAATGATAAATGAAAAACATAGTTGTCTCTGATTGAGACGAAGCAGGAATGTATTTATATACATACATCGCTAGAGTACCCGTTAAAATAGCCAAATGCTCTTTCAATCTTGTCTATGTTTCATGTGTCTGTCGCCCACCTCGTAGATTGTCTCTCTGTCGACCATTGACCACTGATCTCTGTCCCCTGAGGTATTTTTGACCATCGCTGTCGTTGACAGCATTTGGCTGTTTTAATGTTCTAACGATGTTCTAACGATGAATTCTCTCATTTTTATATTGTAAGTAAAAGATAATTTGAATAAGAATCGGTAGTCTATTTATGGTAGATTGTGTATTTATTGTTACGTAGGCTGGCAAGGGGAGAATATGAGGGATGTTGAGAGGATGCTAAATAGTAATATCTCATTAAAATCTGAGAAAACATTTAATGTTAATAACCTCTATGCCATTAATTATTGAAATATATAGAATTAGGAGCAAATAATATGTAACGCCAGTATCTAGAAAGAAGTTAATGATTCATGAGATTTAGAGTAGAAGAAATATTGTTCGGTGTGTAGTTTTACCTTGTTTGAGGAAAGGTGCTGCTGAATACCGTTCATAATCCTTGTTAATTATACAACTAGAAAAGGAATTTATACAGGGTGACGCAGAAATACCTGCCACATGTTAACGGTTGATCGTGTAAAATATGGGAGGTTTTTCTGTCTCAGCAAAGAATCGCTGGACAGATTTTACGAGCAAAACTAACCGACAGAAGACCTAGGGGTAGATCCTGAGCAAGATGGTTGGATAACATCCATGAGCTGGACTGACCTCGCTTGGGAATCCAGCCGGATCAAATGGAGACGGTTACTTCTCACAGGATCCAC
>OZ024755.1:39680034-39797534 GCA_964016885.1 Eledone cirrhosa
GCCTTGTGCTTAAAGTAGAAACAATTATTTACAATGACTGCCGCATTCAGCATAATTGCGGGTGTGTACCTGACCGCTGTGGATGAGGGCGCCTAGGGACAATGAAGACGTCGAAGTGATGCCAGTCGTTCACGATTACAGCCCCTCTCCCACCACAGTAGTAATTCTGATATATGAAGACATTTTCATTGACAGGTGGAGAAGGAGAACCAAACAGTGGACAAACATGAGTGGCTAGAAATAACAGTGACGTGTACAATTCTTGACCACTCATGGAATCACAACAAGAGGATCTAAATCAACAAACGAAGAAATTCGTTGTTAAAGGACAATAGGAAAAACTGCTTCGTAGAATCGAGACGTATCTGAGGACCGCGCGATTTCAGAGTCAGGTTTGATCACCCTATCGATCGTACCTCGAGCTGGTCGCCCGAGAAATTGTAATATATCCAATAAATTCCTTTCGTCGCAACACTGATTCCCTTTTTTTCTGTGATTTATATATATATATATATATATATATATATATATATATATATATATATATGTATATATTTCGTTTCTGAATTTGTTTAGCAAGATTCTTTATCTGAAAACGTGTGTTGAAACCGATATTGTTATGCTTTGGGAGGGTCATGTTGCCAATAAGAAACACACGCACCAGTTGCTTTCACTCCAATTTATTATAAGTTAAATTTATAAATTTAAGAATTTATGAATTTCCGGTTGGTTGGTTGGTTCCACAACCAGACGATTGTTCATATATTGTCAAAGTTCTTTCGTCACACATTCTGTGACCTCTTCAGTGACTGGGGATTCTTTTCTTTGTTTTTGTGCCTCTCCTTTGTTCTGTCCTACGCCATCTTGTTTGGTGTGTGTGTTGTGTGCTTAGTTTGAGCATGTGTTACATCCGGGTGTCTGTGTGTGTTTATATTTGTTTATTTATTTGTTTATTTACATGTTACTGGTTGGTTGTTTGTTCTATATGTGTGTGTGTTTTCATTTTGTCTTTAATTGTAAGTTGTGATGTTGCTGTTCCATTCATGTTTTCTATTTAATTTTGGTTGGAGTTGATTTATGTTTATTGCCTCTGTGATTTGTCTAAACATTGCGTCTTTTCTGTGTGTAGATGCTATTTTTATTTCTATGTTCTCTAATTTACCCTTATGTTCTATTTTATATGTATATATATAAAGCCTTAATTGAAATAAGTACTCAGCTAATATAATCTTTGCTTACCAGAAGCGTTTGAAATAATTGTTTCTATTTTAGGCACAAGGCCAGCAATTAACCAGTACATTACTGGTACTTTATTTTATCGACCCCGTAGAGGATCAAAGGCAAAGTTAACCTCGGTGGGATTTGAACTCAGATCATAAAGTGACGTAACTCTATGCTTCAAAGCATGGTGTCCGACTCTCTACCGATACTGCCAATCCACCGCCGATTAGAAGCGTTTGAAATAATGGCTTCTAACTGGAAGTTATTAAATACAATAAACGAGGTAACTCCATCTTGTCAACATAAAACACTTTATTCCTTTTACTCTAAAATTAGCGTCGACTGATCAAAATTGATCAAGGACACACCCGTGCCAGTTTCCCTGGCTACCCTCTCTACGATGTATCGGACGAGGTGGAGCTTGTCGTGGATGGATCTATTTAGAATGGTGCATATCTGCACCTCACCCACCAGACCACCGACGACAAGCGCCAAACTTTTGCTAGCACCTTGGCCAAAATTTTGAACTCTGCGTTTAACAGAGTTATGGGCCTGAAATTATCTATGGTGAACCCCTTGTTCGGGTTCTTTCTAAGCAGCGTCACAGCTCCTCGGCTCACAGAGCTGAGAATTCACCCGTCCATGCTGCCAGTTGCAGTAGACGTCCGTAGACGTCCGCCAACAGGTCTCCCAACCAGTTTGGCATATGTACGTGAAGTTCGTATGGTAGACCATCCAAACCAAGCGATTTCCTCATCCTGCAGTCTGTCATGCTTCTCGTCCTTCAGCGGCTATTTTCGGCTTTTCGCAACACTCCACCTCAGTGGCCGAGATCCGCGACAGTCCGGTCGAATTACGCGCTAAAGTCCATCCTACGATCGAACCCACCGCTGCCCACGAATAGCTGAGCGAAGTGCCGCTGAAAGGCTGCACACATTTGCTCGGTTTCGAGTAACATGCGCCCATCGTGGTTCTCTAGAGACCGGAACGTGGCTTTGTTGCCACGACGCGCCTCCACCACTCGAGCCCATCGAATGTCTTTCGTCCGCTCGTGCCCGAGAGAGCACGCGCCCTATCTCTGACAAAGCAGCCTTCGTGCTTTGCTTTGAAGAATTGGTTGAGGGCCAATCTCACAGAAAGCAGGTCGGTCGCGATGCTTTTACTAAGCCTCCCGTGTAGTTTTATAATTAGTTGTCCCTCTGCTCTATTGCTAACACTTTACTGAGATAATTGAGGGACGTGTTTCAAAAAGAAACACATATTTGGCCCCTAAGGGCTTCAAGTGGAGACAATTGAACCAGCTCACAAGGAAACTGGTTTACTTAGCTTCAAAACGATATCAAAGTTTCAATGCAAATGGTTGAATAACAGGGAAAATAGAACAAACTTACAGGAGCAATGTGAACCACGTCTTGAAAGACTGAACCACCACCACCACCACCATCATCATCATCATCATCATCATCATCATCATCATCATCAACAACAACAACAACAACAACAACAACAACAACAACAATGGTGCGACGTAATTCCTAATGAATTATACGCTGATGTTGAATACAGCTTAATGAATATTGTACCGTGTATTTACTTTTGTAGTGTTTTTCAGGTGAATATGGCGATTACAATTAGGGATTTATATATATATATATATATACATATATATATATGTGTGTCTGTGTGTGTGTGTGTGTGTGTGTGTGAGTGAGTGTATGTGTGTGTGTATGTTGGTGTGTATGTATATATATATCCATATATTTATATATATATATATACATATGTATATATATATATATGAATATATATATATATATATAAATATATATATGAATATATATATATATATATATATATATATATAAATATATATATATATAAATATATATATATATATATATATATATTTATTCAGGTTTGAATACCTGATGATATCACCGGATTCATACGGAACCCGGTCATTGAAATGATCATAGTATAATAAACCTTTCAAGGATTTACACAAATCCAGCCTCCTGTCATTTCATTATTATATATATATATATATATATATATATATATATATATATATATATATATATATATATATATAAATATATATATATAAATATATATATATAAATATATATTTATTAAAATAACAGATTAAAGTTTAAGCAAAGAATCGCTGCTTTCACCCTTAACGGGATCTTCTGAAATATATATATAAATATATAAATATAAATATATATATAAATATATAAATATAAATATATATATATATATATAAATATATAAATATAAATATATATATATATAAATATATATATATAAATATATATATAAACATATATATATAAATATATATATATATATATGGTGGCTGCCAACTCGTTTTCGAGTACGGCCACTACTTTATATCCATGTAGGAGAAACCCTACCGATGCGCTGAACAAGTGTGACTTTTTAGTCCAGCCAGCGACTTGAAAACTCTGGTACTAACACTACACTTGTGACAATTATTGACACAGTGCTGGGCCCATGGTACCATGTGACGACAAGTGCAGAGAGATCTCCAGATATAAAGCAATGCCTGTGCCGTGAAGCTTTTATAGTGAGCAAAGGCACTGCACAAAGCCAGTCCCACTCTCTTAACCAAGCTTTCTTGGTGAGGAGGATGACTTTGGACATCTTGCAGGACTAAAAACTAAACCTGTCAAAGGGCAAAGGAGCTCTTACGAGTCAATGGCCATCCAAAATCACCGGGAGAGATGACCCCTTAACCTTTGTCAAGCCAGAATTCTAGGAGAAGGAACACTCTGATATAACACCTGCAACTCTGATGGCATCCAATGATGTTGACTTGTTCTTCTTTTTAGTAAATATCATATATATATATATATATATATATACACACACACATATATATATATATGCATATATATGTTCATCGATATATACAATTATGGCTCGCTGTATAGTGGTTAGGTTGTTGGTCTTACGAAAGAGTTGACTCGACAATAAAATCGATATTTGCAGAGAAGGCAATGTGTGTAACTCTGCTCGTTATACTAAGCGACCTTACCATCAAACATCATAATATAAAACACAAGCTGGTTATGAGATATGACATTCAAAATTAGAATTCAATTGTCAAAAATAGCAATATTCTCCGATTTCTTATGTCGGAGAAAAACAAAAGTAGAACCAGAATTAACAGAGAAAAACAACTCTGATAATGGTTTTAATGAATATCAGACGGATACGTGAAAATGGAAGGAGCTGTTTGTTAGATCAATTGAAGCTATGATTACATTAGTCTTTCTACTGCTGATACCTCCTACCGGTTGAAACTCTGACTGACGTGGGAGTTGATTTCAGAAAGTACAAAACAGGAGCAGATTCAGCAAATATTCCGTTTGACTATTTAGCAATTCCATAATTCCACCGTCCCTTCGGTAATATTTTATCTATGGACCCTAAAGACAATGTTCACCTCTATATGATTTATATTCAGAATGTAGGAAGAAATTAGGAGCCCTTTAACCCAACACTGTAAAAACTGTGCCAATTTATATCAAACAAGTGAATTTCAAGATTGTATTTATAAATCCGATAATTAAAGACTATTTAAATCTCTCTTATTACCTATTCAGTCACAGTCATATTATACATTTATAACACAAACATTAACTTCTCTTCCGTTAGGTTTTTCCTAAAAAAACAGAATATATTAGTTTATATAAACTAAACAGATATTATTAGGGGAAATATTCCGGAAGAAATGTAAAACAAGAAAACCAACATTAGTGGAACTGTCTTCAAATCTATTAATGCAGCTTGATGGTCAGTTCACCTCATGGACCCAACAGACAGAATGGGAAGGACATTGCCTTGGGATATGACAAGAGAGATGAGTTGGCACAGGAACTCCACTTCTCGGGGTTGGCCAACTATACTCCGATATCGGTGAGTAGAGAATTCATCCGGTGACCAAGAACGCCGCAAGTCCCCACAGCCACAGGCCCAAACAGAAATATATCAAAGAGCAGCGGAAATTTTGACCGTGTTTTACCATATATGAGGTACTGTGGTAATATACCATATATGTGGTACTGTGGTGATATATTATATCTGTGGTACTGTGGTAATATACCATATATGTGGTACTGTGGTAATATACCATATATGTGGTACTGTGGTAATATACCATATCTGTGGTACTGTGGTTATATATTATATCTGTGGTACCGTGGTAATATACCATATATGTGGTACTGTGGTAATATACCATATATGTGGTACTGTGGTAATATATTATATATGTGGTACTGTGGTGATATACCATATATGTGGTACTGTGGTAATATATTATATCTGTGGTACCGTGGTAATATACCATATATGTGGTACTGTGGTAATATACCATATATGTGGTACTGTGGTAATATACCATATATGTGGAACTGTGGTAATATATTATATATGTGGTACTGTGGTAATATACCATGTATGTGGTACTGTGGTAATATACCATATATGTGGTACTGTGGTAATATATTATATCTGTGGTACTGTGGTAATATACCATATATGTGGTACTGTGGTAATATACCATATCTGTGGTACTGTGGTAATATACCATATCTGTGGTACTGTGGTAATATATTATATATGTGGTACTGTGGTAATATACCATATATGTGGTACTGTGGTAATATATTATATCTGTGGTACTGTGGTGATATATTATATCTGTGGTACTGTGGTAATATGCCATATCTGTGGTACTGTGGTAATATACCATATCTGTGGTACTGTGGTAATATATTATATATGTGGTACTGTGGTAATATACCATATATGTGGTACTGTGGTAATATATTATATATGTGGTACTGTGGTGATATATTATATCTGTGGTACTGTGGTAATATACCATATCTGTGGTACTGTGGTAATATACCATATATGTGGTACTGTGGTAATATACCATATCTGTGGTACTGTGGTAATATATTATATCTGTGGTACTGTGGTAATATACCATATATGTGGAACTGTGGTGATATGCCATATCTATGGTACTGTGGTAATATATTATATCTGTGGTACTGTGGTAATATACCATATCTGTGGAACCGTGGTAATATATTATATGTGTGGTACTGTGGTAATATACCATATCTGTGGTACTGTGGTAATATATTATATCTGTGGTACTGTGGTAATATACCATATATGTGGTACTGTGGTAAAAAAATATATATGTGGTACTGTGGTAATATATTATATCTGTGGTAATGTGGTAATATATTATATCTATGGTACTGTGGTAATATATTATATATGTGGTACTGTGGGAATATACCATATATGTGGTACTGTGGTGATATATTATATCTGTGGTACTGTGGTAATATACCATATATGTGGTACTGTGGTAATATACCATATCTGTGGTACTGTGGTAATATGCCATATCTGTGGTACTGTGGTAATATACCATATCTGTGGTACTGTGGTAATATATTATATATGTGGTACTGTGGTAATATATTATATCTGTGGTACTGTGGTAATATACCATATATGTGGTAATGTGGTAATATATTATATCTGTGGAACTGTGGTAATATACCATATATGCGGTACTGTGGTAATATATTATATCTGTGGTACTGTGGTAATATACCATATCTGTGGTACTGTGGTAATATATTGTATATGTGGTACTGTGGTAATATACCATATCTGTGGTACTGTGGTAATATATTATATCTGTGGTACTGTGGTAATATATTATATCTGTGGTACTGTGGTAATATACCATATATGTGGATCTGTGGTAATATGACATATCTATGGTACTGTGGTAATATACCATATCTGTGGTACTGTGGTAATATACCATATCTGTGGTACTGTGGTAATATATTATATCTGTGGTACTGTGGTAATATACCATATATGTGGTACTGTGGTAATATGCCATATCTATGGTACTGTGGTAATATATTATATCTGTGGTACTGTGGTAATATGTCATATATGTGGTACTGTGGTAATATACCATATCTGTGGTACTGTGGTAATATGCCATATCTATGGTACTGTGGTAATATACCATACCTGTGGTACTGTGGTAATATATTATATCTGTGGTACTGTGGTAATATACCTTATATGTGGAATTGTGGTAATATGTCATATCTATGGTGCTGTGGTAATATATTATATCTGTGGTACTGTGGTAATATACCATATATGTGGTACTGTGGTAATATGTCATATATGTGGTACTGTGGTAATATACCATATCTGTGGTACTGTGGTAATATATTATATATGTGGTACTGTGGTAATATACCATATATGTGGAACTGTGGTAATATATCATATCTGTGGTACTGTGGTAATATATTATATCTGTGGTACTGTGGTAATATACCATATCTGTGGTACTGTGGTAATATATTATATCTGTGGTACTGTGGTAATATATTATATCTGTGGTACTGTGGTAATATACCTTATATGTGGAACTGTGGTAATATGCCATATCTATGGTACTGTGGTAATATATTATATATGTGGTACTGTGGTATTGTGGTAATATACCATATATGTGGAACTGTGGTAATATACAATATATGTGGTACTGTGGTAATATATTATATATGTGGTACTGTGGTAATATACCATATATGTGGAACTGTGGTAATATATCATATCTGTGATACTGTGGTAATATATTATATCTGTGGTACTGTGGTAATATACCATATCTGTGGTACTGTGGTAATATATAATTCTGTGGTACTGTGGTAATATACCATATATGTGGAACTGTGGTAATATGCCATATCTATGGTACTGTGGTAATATATAGAATTATATGAGATTATACAAATATAAATTCTCTCATGATTTTAATTATAAATGTTACTTGGTTAACCAAATATTTATGATTTTACTCAGTGTTCAGAATGTTGTTCTATTAAACTCTAGTTCGACTTTCATAATCATAGTTTTGTGCAGGACTCTCAAGATAGTCAACATTGTTTTAGTCTGCATCGCCATTCAATCTTCCTAGAGTATATAGAGTTAGTACCAGTAATATACTTTCGCTTATTTAATGGAAAGCATATATTTCTACCTCTCTAATGACGCCATTATTCCGTACCATTCGTCTTGAAACTGAGAGTTTTATACCACCAGATGAACTTCGATTATCATAGAGAAACTTATGATATCACCGAGCACAAGGCGTGTCTTTTACTCGACTCTACACCCCAACGACAACACCCTACACATGGGGTGTCTTTCACCCTACACACGGTCTTCTTCCACCCAATGATAACACCCAACACATTTGTACCTGTACAGGATCGGTTGATTGGTAGAGTTGAAGAGTATACTTGACAGTGTGTCTATCTGTAAAGGTGAGGTACACATCACAATGTGTCTACCTGTGAGGTACACACCACAATCTGTCTATCTGTGAGGTACACACCACAATCTGTCTACCTGTGAGGTACACACCACAATCTGTCTACCTGTGAGGTACACACCACAATCTGTCTACCTGTGAGGTACACACCACAATCTGTCTACCTGTGAGGTACACACCACAATCTGTCTATCTGTGAGGTACACACCACAATCTGTCTACCTGTGAGGTACACACCACAATCTGTCTACCTGTAAAGGATCAGGAATTCATTTCAGTTGAACTGTAACTATATAATGTGCGATTTTATGTGTGTCTGTATATGTGTGTGTGAGAGAGTGTGTGTGAGAGTGTGTGTAAGAGAGAGAGAGTGTGTGTGTGAGAGAGAGAGAGTATGTGTGTGAGAGAGAGAGAGTGTGTGTGTGAGAGAGAGTGTGTGTGTGAGAGAGAGAGAGAGAGAGTATGTGTGTGTGTGTGTGAGTATGTAAGTGTTTGAGAGACAGAATGTGTGTGGGAGAGGGGCACGTGTGGATATGGATGTGCGTGTGTGGGTGTCAATGTGTATGTGTGTGTGTTTGAGAGACAAAGTGTGAGTGGGTGTACGCGAGTGTGTGTTGGAGTGTGTGTGTGCCATGATATGAAGAATGTGTTACTGTTGTACTGAAGCGGAACATTCACAACACTAACAAGACGACATAAACAATAATTGTTTCTATATTTGGCACAAGGCCAGCAATTTGGGGAGGAGGAGGAGGTCGAGTAAAACGACCCCAGTGCATTACTGGTACTTTATTTTATCGACCCCTTAAGGATGAAAGGCAAAGCTAACCTCGACGGGATTTTAATTCAGAACTTAAAGGGCCGTAACTCTATGCGGCGAACTATGTTGTCCGGCGCTCCACCGATACCGCCAATCCAAATAATTGTTTCTGTCTTTGGCACAAGGCCAGCAATTATCCCAGTGCATTACTATCGGTGGAACGCCGGACAATATACTTCGCCGCATAGAGTTACGGCCCTTTAAGTTCTGAGTTCAAATCCCGTCGAGATTAAATTCTATCTAAATATAACATTGATTACACTCGATGTACGATGTAATGTAAAATAACAAATATCTATTCTCAATATGTGTTTAACTCACAAAGTTAGTTTAAACACCATTGATAATTACAGAAAGATGGATTGCGGTGGATTGGCAGTATCGGTAGAGCGTCGGACACCATGCTTTGCAGCATAGAGTTACGGCCCTTTATGGTCTGAGTTCAAATCCCGCCGAGGTTAACTTTCCCTTTGATCCTTACGGGGTCGATAAAATAAAGTACCAGTAATGCAATGGTATAATTGCTGGCCTTGTGCCAAAAGTAGAAACAATTATTACAGAAAGATGAAAACAATATTAAGTAATGAGAAAAAGGGGGGAAGGGTTAAAATAGGGCAGATCTGAATATAATTGCTTCTTATATAGGCACAAGACCAACAAATACCTCAGTACATTACTGGTACTTTGTTTTATCAACTCCGGAAGGATGAAAGGCAAAGTTAACCTCGGCGAGATTTGAACTCAGACCGTAAAGGGACGTACCTCTATGCTGGAAAACATGGTGTCCGACCCTCTACCGATACTGCCATTCCACCGCCCATGGGCAGATCTTAATACAATGCTTTCTTATATAGGCACAAGGCCAACAATTTTGGGGGAGGAGAAAGTCGATTAAATATACCCCAGTGCATGACTGGTACTTTATTTTATCGACCCCATAAGGATGAACGGCAAAGTTAACCTCGGCGGGATTTGAACCCAGATCATAAAAGGGCCGTAACTCTATGCTGAAAAGAATGGCGTCCGACCCTCTACCGATGCTGCCAAATGAATAGTTATGACACTCGTTAGTAGTGTCTAACGAATTCTCCATACAATAGTTCTGTAGCAGTGAAGACTTGCGGCGTTCTTGGACCCCGGACTGCATCCCTACACACTGATATCCGAACACAGTTGGCCGCCAGCACGTGCGAACCCCTTGAGGTGGAGTGGCTGTTCCAGCACGTCTCCCTTGTCGTCCTTCCGGGCAATCCATTCTCCATCCTGTCGGCCGGGACCAAGTGGAGGATGGGAAGGGCAAGTTAGTTGGTATTGGAATATACTCGTTCGGACGTCACTTTCATATATGTATTGAGTGCCTTTTTTAACTAAGTACCTAACCGCATAAACTACGCCTAATATAATACTATCTTCTTGAGACAAAGTATCTAAAATTATTATAAGAAATGTGTGGCAGGAATGAAGCATATTTATCTATTTGTAAAATATGTGTGTCTTTCCATGAAGTATGGAATGTTCCATTTGGTGTGTCAGGGGTGGAAGGTAGGAATGCATATCTATCTATTTGTAAAATATGTCTTTCCATGAAGTATGGAATGTTCCATTTGCTGCGTCAAGAGTGGAAGGTAGGAATGAAGCATATCTATCTATTTGTAAAATATGTGTGTCTTTCCATGAAGTATGGAATGTTCCATTTGGTGTGTCAGGGTTGGAAGGTAGGAATGAAGCATATCTATCTATTTATAAAATGTGTGTCTTACCATGCAGTATGGAATGTTCCATTTGGTGTGTCAGGGGTGGAAGGAATACATATCTATCTATTTATTTGTAAAATATGTGTATCTTGCCATGAAGTATGGAATGTTCCATTTGGTGTGTCAGGAGTGGAAGGTAGGAATTCATATCTATCTATTTGTAAAATATGTATGTCGTTATTCAGAAGCATATCTATCTATTTGTAAAATATGTGTCTTTCCATTAAATATGGAATGTTCCATTTGGTGTGTCAGGGGTGGAAGGTAGGAATTCATATCTATCTATTTGTAAAATATGTATGTCGTAATTTAGATGATACATAATTTTATGAAGTGTTAAAAGATCACATACAGTATTTCAACGTTTCTTGCTGTTGCTCTGAGAAATTTAGGGGGAAATATAACATAAAGCACACCCTATAAATGTTCCAAAAAAATAGAGAGAAACGTGGGTTGTTTAACATGGAACAGAAAAGAAATATTAATACGAGGAAAATAAAAACTATATTAAACGAACCACTTTAAGATGTAAGAGAACATGTGTGCAAGAATAAGAGAACATGTATGCAAGAATAAGAGAGTCATAAATAATATATCTATAAAATATTTATTCTTGTCAACAATATATTTTATGTAACAATAGTTGTATAGTGGAAATATCTCGCCGAGGAAAAGTATGATAAACGTTGTTTAACTGTAGCAATGTTTTGGACCTTCCTCACTTACGACGATGAGTATTCCAGTTGTTCGAAAAATGGAACAGCTTTACTAGTGAACTTCACGTGCAAGTGACTATATATTTCACAGACACGAGAACTAATAAGGTAATTTTCAGGGAGATTAAGTTTGACTTAATGTGTGACAAAACTGAAACTTTGAATTCCAAATATAACTCATATTTTCAGCTGAATGGACTGGAGCACCATGAAATAAAGTGTCTTGCTCAAGGACCCAACAGGCCACCTGAAATCCAACGGCTTAACCCCAAAATTCACAGGAATAGTGTAAATATCAACGAGAAATTTGAACTCCCGTCCTGGTGTTCGATATATCTACGACATACCAATAGATGAGAATACCTTCACGCTATATTTACAATATCAGATATAGAAATATTTTGCTATCTACAGTCTATAAGCAATAATATAGTAAATTATTTTTTTTATCAATGCTATGTCAGTAAATCATTTTCAGGTATTTAACTGATTCGTAGAGTTATTGCTCTATAATACCATATATTATTCATTTTTATATGTATTAAATAGCGCTCTCTATACAGACTGGACTCTCTCTCTCTCTCTCTCTCTCTCTCTCTCTCTCTCTCTCTCTCTCTCTCTCTCTCTCTCTCTCTCTCTATCTATCTATCTCTATCTCTCTCTCTCTCTCTCTCTCTCTCTCTCTCTCTCTCTCTCTCTCTCTCGCTATATATATATATATATATATAAGGGTAAAGGAGATGCCCTAGATAGGGGAAACTATAGAGGCATTAAATTAATTGACCAGGTCATGAAGGTCACAGAAAAAGTAATAGCGCAACTAATCAGAGAGCGAATTGATCTGGATGAAATGCAGTTCGGGTTTGTGTCAGGTAAAAGTACCACAGACGCTCTTTTCATTGTACGACAACTACAGGAGAAGTACCTAGCTAAAGGTAAACTCCTATACTTAGCTTTTGTTGACTTGGAGAAAGCCTTTGATAGAGTCCCACGCCCCATTATCTGGTGGGCTCTCAGAAAACTAGGTGTTGATGAATGGCTTGTGAGAGCTATACAAATCATGTATAAAGAAACAGTCAGCAACGAATATAGTGAAGAGTTTAGCGTAAAAGTTGGTGTTCATCAGGGCTCCGTCCTTAGCTCCCTACTATTTATTATTGCCCTTCAGGCTATAACAGAGGAATTCAAGACCGGCTGCCCATGGGAACTCCTATACGCAGATGATCTAACGCTGATAGCTGAATCAATGGCTGAACTAGAGAAGAAATTCCAAACATGGAAGCATGGCCTAGAATCAAAAGGCCTTAAAATTAACCTGTCTAAGACTAAGGTTCTAGTTTGTAGGAAGGAAAATAGGGCACTGGTCCCATCTGGGAAATGGCCATGCTCAGTTGTAGGAAAGGAGTAGGCAAAAACTCCATTTTATGTCCCAAATGCAAAGTATGGGTGCATAAAAGATGTAGTGGGATCACAGGTAAGCTAACTAAGAATTTAGATTTTATATGTCGCCGGTGCTCAGGTGCAATAAGTAGCAGCAAGTGCCCACAGAATACTAGCACATTCCATTTCACAGATGGTTCTATAGAAATAGTGGACAGCTTCCGTTACATGTGTGACAAAATCAGCAGTGGTGGAGGGTGCTCTGAAAGTACAGTAGCCAGAGTCAGAACGGGATGGAAAAGTTTCAGAGAGCTTATACCACTATTGGCCGCTAAATGTTTCTCTCTAAAAATGAAAGGCCGGCTGTATGAAGCCTGCATACGAACAGCAATGTTACGTGGCAGTGAGACTTGGGCATTGTGTGAAGAGGATATACGCATACTGGAGAGGAACGAAGCTTGCATGCTCCGTTGGATGTGTAATACGTGAACGGCAAAGCATAAATGAACTAAGGGAGACATTAGGAATAAGAGGGATCAGATGTTGTTTACTCGAGAGAAGACTACTTTGGTATGGTCATGTGAGGCGCATGAAAGACGACAGCTGTATAAAAAAGTGCAGGGCGATAAAAATAGACGGTAGCCACGGTGTAGGCAGACCCAGAAAAACCTGGGACGACTTGATAAATTCCGACCACACACACTTACACCTCTGCAAGACAATGTCACTGGACCGAGATCTTTGGCGCTACACAGTAATACGGAAGACCCGCCTTGCCTAAGTACAAAGCGAAACCTACAGTCAGTAGGCACCTCTTAACAAAAATACACCCCCAGTCCCACTACCCCCACCCCATCCACACCACCCCTTTTGATGGAAAGTTATGTTGGTACCACAACATCCAGTCCGAAATAAATGAGGTCGTGTAGGTATCACAACAAAAAAAAACACAGTCCACCCTGTAATGTGGCCGTGTAGGTAACACGGTAAAAACCTCCCAGTCCACACTGTAAACGTGGTTGGTGTTAGAAAGGGCATCCAGCTGTAGAAAACCCCCCAGACAGTCCTATACGAGCAAGACAACCAATCTTGCCTCAAGTGGGAAAATTCCTGTTCAAACCCATGCAAGCGTGGAAGATGGACGTTAAGCGATGATGATGATGATGATGATGATAATGATGATCATATATATATTTATATAAATATAGTAATAATAATAATAAATTTGAAGACTAAAATCCAAAGAGGGCTCGATAAGGATAAATATATATAAAAATATATAAGAACCGTAGAGCAACAATTTATTAAAATAACAGATTAAAGTTTAAGCAAAGAATTATTTGCTTAAACTTTAATGTTATTTTAATAAATATATATAACAATATATATATATATATAAATACATATACAGTATATATAAATATATAATATATATATATATATATATATATATATATATATATATATATATATATATATATATATATATATATATATATATATATATATGTTCGCCATCTCCAATCTCCCTATCTTTATTCTGATTGTTCGTGTGACTAGGTTTTTGTGGAGCTTATACTCAATACTGTATTTATTATGCTCTGATGATTCCTGCCAAAAGGTGAGGATGAAATATTGTAAGTGAATAAAGACTGTTTAAGTATGTAAGTCTTCTTTGGTTTCTTTTGCATATATATATATATTTATATATATATATGTATATATATATATAAGTATATATAAATATATATATATATATATATATATATATATATATAGTTATACATTGGAAGGGTCATGTTGCCAGTAAGAAACACACGCACCAGTTGCTTTCACTTCAATTTATTATAATAAATTTATAAATTTAGGAATTTATAATTTTCCGGTTGGTTGGTTCCACAACCAGATGGTTGTTTATATATTGTCAAAGTTCTTTCGTCACACATAATGTGACCTCTTCAGTGACTGGGGATTCTTTTCTTTGTTTTTTGTGCCTCTCCTTTGTTCTGTCCTACGCCATTTTGTTTTTGTGTGTGTGTTGTGTGCTTAGTTTGCGCATGTGTTACATCCGGGTGTCTGTGTGTGTTTATATTCGTTTATTTATTTGTTTATTTACATGTTACTGGTTGGTTGTTTGTTCTATGTGTGTGTGTGTTTTCATTTTGTCCTTAATTGTAAGTTGTGATGTTGCTGTTCCACTCATGTTTTCTATTTAATTTTGTTTGTAATTCATTTATGTTTATTGCCTCTGTGATTTGTCTAAACATTGCGTCTTTTCTGTGTGTAGATTCTATTTTTATTTCTATGTTCTCTAATTATATATATATTTAAGTATATATAAATATATATATATATATAAATATTTATATATATAAGTATATATATATATATAAATATATATAAGTATATTTATACATATAAGTATATATTAATATATATATATATATAAATATATATATATATATATATATATATATATATATATATATATATATATATATATATATATATATATATATATATATATATATATAACAGAACACACTCACTGTTTGGTTGGTTTTCGCTTCTGTATCTTTTATTTCAGTTAATTAATTCAGTCCTCAATGTTTACCATTGACTGACCAACGGACAAAAATACAGATATAATATAGATATAAACACATATATACTACTACTACTACTACTACACTGCTGCTACTATTACTGCTGCTACTGCTACTACTACTACTACTACTACAACTACTACTACTACTACTAGTACTACTGCTGCTACTAGTACTACTTCTACTACTGCTGCTACTAATACTACTACTACTGCTGCTACTAATACTACTACTACTACTGCTACTACTACTACTGCTACTACTACTACTGCTACTTCTACTACCACTGCTACTATTACTACGACTACCTCTCTCTATACATATAAGTTTCCATGGATTACACTGATCCATCGAAACTGGTTATATTTTATATATGTTATATACATTATAAAACTTCTCTTTAAAAAAATTGTTCCTCTCATTTTTTCAATAATGTCACTTTGACGAATCAAAGAAGAAAAGAAAAACAGATCCTTTAAATATAATGTTCGTCCTATTTCCAATTCCTCTCTCTCTTTGCCTCTCTCGTTCTCTTTCTATCTCCCTCTCTCTCTCTCTGTGTATATATTTATACGTACACACACACACACACACACACACACACACACACACACACACACACACACACACACACACACACACACACACACACATATATATATATATATATATATATATATATATATATATATATATATATATATATATATTTATATAAATATATATATATGTATATATATATATATAAGAGAGTATTGAAGTTTGCTTGAAGCATTGTGGAACAATAAGTAAATATCTTTAAGTCGTTTGGAAGCCTCGACAATGCAAATGTCGAACATACGAACATACTACACTGCCAATACAGATGAACAATGCAACAACACACACACACAACACACACACTCAAGCGAGACAACAACACACAGTAACATTTAACAAACAGGCAGAGAATGGACTGACAGCTAGCGCCATCCCACTCCCTCATTCGGCCGCTGACCTCTGTACGACCGACCCCATTTCACGCGCACGCGCGCTCTGCCGAATACCTCAGATATTCAAAACAACAAACAGCGAAAGACGCGTTTCGGACTTGTCTGACAGACAACCTTTTCCCCCACCCCGGAAAAAACCCCAGTCGATGGATGTGAATCCGAAATATATAGGGACTATTAAATCTCTCCCAAGGTAACTCTCTCTTGTGTTGTTATTTTTATTTTTATCCTTTATACTCTTCCCTTCATTCTACACATCTCACACATCTTATACACACCACGCATCTCAACGTTCACCCACTTACATCTCTCTCTCCATCACCGGACCTTGTTACCCGGAGATTTACCCATTTGCATTGTCGAGGCTTCCAAACGACTTAAAGATATTTATATATATATATATATATATATATATATATATATATATACAGTCAAGTTTGCAATTTTCAACAGTTGAAAATTGCAAACTTGAATGTTACCACATATTATGAACCTGAAGATTGCGAAAGCATGAAAGTACTTGTTCAATTAACACTTAACATTTAATATTTTACCATACTATTTCATTCTAATACCATTATAAATTTTAAAGGATTGTAAATAAAACGAGTAAATCAGACAAAGTTGGAATTCCTTTTATTAATATATATATATATATATATATATATATATATATATAGTTGTGTATAATGGTAGCTAAGGTGCTTCCATAGGCGGTATGCCAAAATTAGCACTCGATATTCATCAGAGTAGAGTGTAGATCGTATAAAGAAAATTAGACTTTAAAACTAAACTACCGGTTAGGTTAATACCACCCTCCAAATCAGACCTAGGCAGGACCAGCAAGAATATTGTAGATAGGATAATACCCGTACTTAGAAGCAAAACTAAGCTTAGCCTATGGACCTCCACTAAGGAGGTAATTGACTGGTTCTCGTTAATAGCTGACAAACACCAAGTAAATTTTATTCAGTTAGACATAGATAGCTACTACGCGTCAGTATCTCCGATACTAGTCAATAAAGCCCTCATAAGCGCCATGGCCAGATCTGGCCTCACTAGGGACGAGACCAACCTCATAGTAGCAGCCAGAAAGACGCTAATTAGTTTCGAAGACAAGTTATGGGAGAGGAGGGACAGACCCGACAGTTTCGATATCACCATGGGGTCAAGTGACTCGGCGCAGGTGACCGACCTTGTAGAGATATATTTCATCCATAGGCTGACGTAGGATATCCCGGGGATCGGAGGTGGAATATACAGAGACGACGCACTTTTCACCTTCCGTTCCCTTAACCCCAGTCAGATGGAGCGTATGAGGAAGCGCATATCGCATTTTTTTAAACAACACGGCTTATCCGTGACAATAGACACTAGCACTAAGACGGTCAATTTCCTGGAGGTTACCTTGGAAATGAGTACGGGCATCCACAGACCATACCATAAGCCCAACGAAAACCTGCAATATGTGAACAGGCAATCGAATCACCCTAAGTCAGTCATAGAAGCCAGAGTTAAAGGGGTATCCAAACGCGTATCCACCCTGTCGTCGAACGCCAAATATTATAATGAGGCACTGCGTAGGGCCGGTTACAAAGACACCATAATATATACCCCAGATAGAGTAGAGCCTAGTGATAAGGCGTGCAGAAATGCCAATAGCAAGCGCTCCTCCATAGGTAGAAGAATTGACCCGGTAGCAGTATCCAGGAACACAAATAACAACACAACTAGCATTAATGACACAGGACCAACCCGAGGTAGGACTAAGGCACCCATAGGAGCCAGACCACTCAGTACGCGGAGGCATGGGCCTCACACGCACACTGCATACTCCACGCCAACTGGGACCACGGACAGGACTTCGACAAAAACGAACGGAGCACACGCCAGGGAGCACGATCACCCTGGTTGTAGTGCTACAGCACCGACAACAGCATCACATAGACCGAAGGGGAATAGACGTATAGATGACCTCATAGAACGACGTAACTTTATAACTGTAGAGCATAACCCGACGCACTTAGCGGGCAAATAGACAGAGACAAAACACGGGACGAAACTGTGGTTGGGCCGAGCACTGGACGGGCATCGAGTCCTGGACACACCAACAAGAATCCAAGCACAAGAAGGAACAGATCTAAGGCCGTTACCTGGTTTAATGCGCCTTACTCCAAACATGTACGCACCAACGTGCCAGGACTTTTCTTCCGAGCGCTAGATGAGTGCTTTCTGCCAACAAACAAATACCACAAAATCTTCAACCGCCACACGGTGAAATTTTTCTTCTCCACAGCGCCTAATATGGCCGACTACATGGCTAAAACTAAGGCGGTGAAGATGGTGCACACTGGCCGTAAACCGCGGCGACAGAGTGACCGTCTTTCGGAGCGCGGAGAACCAACCAGGGACCTGCCCTCAAATGACAACCCGGCCCCCGACGCGACCAGAGCGCCCGCGGAGGGCGATATGGTCCAACACCGAGAGGGAAACAGTGGCATGGGGGAGACAACAGTGTCGGCGTTACAACACCCTGAGAACCGTGAGAGGTCCATAACAGACCGAGGCCCGGACATCGGATGCACAAGAACTGACAGCTGAACTTGTAACTGTAGAGCAGGCACGCGGTGCCCCCTACAGGGAAAATGCTTGATGAAAGACGTAATATACAAGTCTGTGGTTACAACCCAAAACGTGCATCGCACCTACATTGGCGCAACATCTAGAATGAACAAATCCTGAATGTATTTATTGACAGTGGATTTTAAAATATCAGTCAATAAATAGACCAGGATTTTTTCATTCTGATGACTGAAAGCAAATTTTGCTGGCTTTCAAGAAAGCACTGGTAAATGAAATAATTATCTTATGTTGTTTATTACATAACTAATAAGCTCTGTAACCTACATAGAGCACTCTTTTTTCTGGACCTTTCCGACGGAATTACTTCATTCACACACATATATTTATATACCAAATGAAGAAAATGGAGTTAAAGTCTCATGTTAATCCCCTGTATTTTAATGATAGATAGATAGATAGATAGATAGATAGATATATAGATAGATAGATAGATAGATAGATAGATAGATAGATAGATAGATAGATAGATAGATAGATAGATAGATGGGAGATGTGTGTGTGTCTATGTGTGTGTTTAGGCGTGTATATATGTATGGGGGATATGCCTGTGTATGTATATGATTTTATTATTTATAAAATCACTGGAAACGTGATCGATATATGATATAAATCATTAAGAGTCTTTAGGATAAATATGATTTCACCGATGTATATTTTGTTCACAACATAACTACATGAGGTTCTTTACAAAAATATATGAATAATTAATTGCTGCTTTTTAATAGCTACCTAGCCCCACACCTACATATATCAGATAGAATTCTAATCACCTAATGGCTTATTTCGATAGGAATATCATACTATATGATTTTATAACATGTGTTGATGTGTAAATATATTTGAGACGAAGGAGTTGGGTAGCTTTTAGAAATGGAGATAAACTGAAATTTCATTTCATATATATTATTTTGTTTTCATTATGATTTCCAAATTAATAATTTGTGATTCCTCAATCCAACCTTTCTGGGATTATTCTAGATTTAATTGATTTAGGGTAAAATCATTTGCTAACGTAGTATTTCGATACGATATGTTCCTACTCTTTAGTTAGAGAAATAAATAATGTGTTTGTTACTTACACTGGCGATCTGTACTTCTGTTTGTGTGTTAGGGTTAGGGTTAGGGTTAAAGAAAACAGTTTATATTTTGGCTACACTTAGCCTTTTCTACCACAAATAACTACAAACATATTTCTTCAACTGAAACCCTCAAAAATATATTATTTATATAATACTAAAAGTCTGTGCTTGCATGCTTACCTGTCTGTAATGTAATACAGCCAAAGGGGCGCATAATTGGAGAATACTTTGAAAGGGAGTTGCCCCTGAAATGGGAATACAAATGGAATAAAACAAGTTTCGCGTAAATCTGACCACGGGTTCCCGAGATATGGGGTTTTTCCGGGTACCTTCATGAACAAAGAGAGCGAGAAGGATAGAGAGGAAGAGATAGTGGTTGTGAGAGAGTAGATTGAAAGAGTGACATAGAGAGAGGGAGAGGAGACAGAGAAGGATAATGGAAGAGGGTTGGTGATGTTGTGTATATATATGTATATATATATATATATATATATATATGTTTGAATATGTGTGGGTGTGTGTCTGACCAGTGCATATAGATCACAGACACCCACATATATATACACACACATACGTATATATATACACATATTTATATATATACACACACATATATATATACACACATTTATATATATACACACATACATATATATTTATACACACATGTATATAGATATATACATACACAAACGTATCTATATATATATATATATATATATATGGGCCTTCCAGTTTCATTTCACATAATATACATGTCTGTGTATATTTTAATTATTAAAGAATTACTTTTAAGTGAACATGATTTAAAAAAATATTGTCTCTATCTATGTCTCTGTATGTTGGGAAAGTTTGGCAATTGTGAAGGTAATGTTTTCCAACTATTTTAGGGAAATCTATGAAACCAAATTAACTATCTATCTAATTATGAATATGTATTTGTAGGGAATGACCCTTCGTATTACCGACATGACCCCGTAGGATACATTAACATAAAACTATCCCTTCAAACATATTGAAAGCTAAAGTGAATGAGACATAACTGTCGTTTATAATTAACGTTATCAGAAATAAGAGACAAGATGGAAATAGAAAGACGACGACGCCATGGATGCTTAGAAGATTCCCTGTAAACACTTGTTAGTTTATTTATTATGATCTCAGTTCAAATCACGCCGAGGTTAACTTTGCCTTTCATCCTTACGGGGTCGATAAAATAAAGTACCAGTAATACACTGGGATAATTGCTGGCCTTGTGCCAAAAGTAGAAACAATTATTATTATTATTATTACTTCTATTATTAAGTGCGGTGGAGTGGCAGTATCGGTAGAGGGTCGGACGCCATCTTTGCAGCAAAGTGTTACGTCCCTTTATGATCTGAGTTCAAATCCCGCCGAGGTTAACTTTGCCTTTCATCATTACGAGGTTGATAAAATAAAGTACCAGTAATGCACTGACATAATTACTGGCCTTGTGCCAAAAGTAGAAACAATAATTTCTTTTATTACCAGTAATACACTGGGTAATTGCTGGCCTTGTGCCAAAAGTAGAAACAATTATTGGTGTATGTAGTGGAGGTAGTAGTGGAATAGAAGAGTCGTTAGACCGTCGGACACCCTGCTTCGTGGCATAGAGTTACAGCCCAGGTTAGCTTTGCCTTTCATCTATACGGGGTCGATAGTATAAAGTACCAGTAATGCACACATACAAATTGCTGGCCTTGTTCTTAAGGCAGAAATCCTTATTGTTGTTGTTGTACCAGTAATGTACTGATTCATTGCTGGCCTTGTGCCCAAAGTAGAAACAGATATTAATATTATTAAGTAAAATAAAGTTGACATTTTTGTTGTTGGAATTAATGTGTGATATATGTTAGTGTGTGATATATGTTAGTGTATGATATATGTTAGTGTGTGATATATGTTAGTGTGTGATATATGTTAATGTGTGATATATGTTAGTGTGTGATATATGTTAATGTGTGATATATGTTAGTGTGTGATATATGTTAGTGTGTGATATATGTTAGTGTGTGATATATGTTAGTGTGTGATATATGTTAGTGTGTGATATATGTTAGTGTGTGATATATGTTAGTGTGTGATATATGTTAGTGTGTGATATATGTTAGTGTGTGATATATGTTAGTGTGTGATATATGTTAGTGTGTGATATATGTTAGTGTGTGATATATGTTAGTGTGTGATATATGTTAGTGTGTGATATATGTTAGTGTGTGATATATGTTAGTGTGTGATATATTTTAGTGTGTGATATATGTTAGTGTGCGATATATGTTAGTGTGTGATATATGTTAGTGTGTGATATATGTTAGTGTGTGATATATTTTAGTGTGTGATATATGTTAGTGTGCGATATATGTTAGTGTGTGATATATGTTAGTGTGTGATATATTTTAGTGTGTGATATATGTTAGTGTGTGATATATGTTAGTGTGTGATATATGTTAATGTGTGATATATGTTAGTGTGTGATATATGTTAGTGTGTGATATATGTTAATGTGTGATATATGTTAGTGTGTGATATATGTTAGTGTGTGGTATATGTTAGTGTGTGATATATGTTAGTGTGTGATATATGTTAGTGTGTGATATATGTTAATGTGTGATATATGTTAGTGTGTGATATATGTTAGTGTGTGGTATATGTTAGTGTGTGATATATGTTAGTGTGTGATATATGTTAGTGTGTGATATATGTTAATGTGTGATATATGTTAGTGTGTAATATATGTTAATGTGTGATATATGTTAGTGAGTGATATATGTTAGTGTGTGATATATGTTAGTGTGTAATATATGTTAGTGTGTGATATATGTTAGTGAGTGATATATGTTAATGTGTGATATATGTTAGTGTGTGATATATGTTAGTGTGTAATATATTTTAGTATGTGATATATGTTAGTGTGTGATATAAGTTAGTGTGTGATATATGTTAGTGTATGATATATGTTAGTGTGTGATATATGTTAGTGTGTGATATAAGTTAGTGTGTGATATATGTTAGTGTGTGATATGTGTTAGTGTGTGATATATGTTAGTGTGTGATATACGTTAGTGTGTGATATATGTTAGTGTGTGATATATGTTAGTGTGTGATATATGTTAGTGTGTGATATATGTTAGTGTGTGATATATGTTAGTGTGTGATATATTTTAGTGTGTGATATATGTTAGTGTGTGATATATGTTAGTGTGTGATATATGTTAGTGTGTGATATATGTTAGTGTGTGATATATTTTAGTGTGTGATATATGTTAGTGTGCGATATATGTTAGTGTGTGATATATGTTAGTGTGTGATATATTTTAGTGTGTGATATATGTTAGTGTGTGATATATGTTAGTGTGTGATATATGTTAATGTGTGATATATGTTAGTGTGTGATATATGTTAATGTGTGATATATGTTAGTGTGTGATATATGTTAGTGTGTGATATATGTTAGTGTGTGATATATGTTAATGTATAATATATGTTAGTGTGTGATATATGTTAATGTGTGATATATGTTAGTGTGTGGTATATGTTAGTGTGTGATATATGTTAGTGTGTGATATATGTTAGTGTGTGATATATGTTAATGTGTGATATATGTTAGTGTGTAATATATGTTAATGTGTGATATATGTTAATGAGTGATATATGTTAGTGTGTGATATATGTTAGTGTGTAATATATGTTAGTGTGTGATATATGTTAGTGAGTGATATATGTTAATGTGTGATATATGTTAGTGTGTGATATATGTGAGTGTGTAATATATTTTAGTATGTGATATATGTTAGTGTGTGATATAAGTTAGTGTGTGATATATGTTAGTGTATGATATATGTTAGTGTGTAATATATGTTAGTGTGTGATATAAGTTAGTGTGTGATATATGTTAGTGTGTGATATGTGTTAGTGTGTGATATATGTTAGTGTGTGATATACGTTAGTGTGTGATATATGTTAGTGTGTGATATATGTTAGTGTGTGATATATGTTAGTGTGTGATATATGTTAGTGTGTGATATATGTTAGTGTGTGATATATTTTAGTGTGTGATATATGTTAGTGTGTGATATATGTTAGTGTGTGATATATGTTAGTGTGTGATATATGTTAGTGTGTGATATATTTTAGTGTGTGATATATGTTAGTGTGCGATATATGTTAGTGTGTGATATATGTTAGTGTGTGATATATTTTAGTGTGTGATATATGTTAGTGTGTGATATATGTTAGTGTGTGATATATGTTAATGTGTGATATATGTTAGTGTGTGATATATGTTAATGTGTGATATATGTTAGTGTGTGATATATGTTAGTGTGTGATATATGTTAGTGTGTGATATATGTTAATGTATAATATATATTAGTGTGTGATATATGTTAATGTGTGATATATGTTAGTGTGTGATATATGTTAGTGTGTGATATATGTTACTGTGTGATATATGTTAGTGTGTGATATATGTTAGTGTGTGATATATGTTAGTGTGTGATATATGTTAATGTGTGATATATGTTAGTGTGTGATATATGTTAGTGTGTGATATATGTTAGTGTGTGATATATGTTAGTGTGTGATATATGTTAGTGTGTGATATATGTTAGTGTGTAATATATCTTAGTGTGTGGTATATGTTAGTGTGTGATATAAGTTAGTGTGTGATATATGTTAGTGTGTGATATATTTTAGTGTGTGATATATGTTAGTGTGTGATATATGTTAATGTGTGATATATGTTAGTGTGTGATATATGTTAGTGTGTGATATATGTTAGTGTGTGATATATGTTAATGTGTGATATATGTTAGTGTGTGATATATGTTAGTGTGTGATATATGTTAATGTGTGATATATGTTAGTGTGTGATATATGTTAATTTGTGATATATGTTAGCGTGTGATATATGTTAGTGTGTGATATATGTTAGTGTGTGATATATGTTAGTGTGTGATATATGTTAGTGTGTAATATATGTTAGTTTGTGATATATGTTAGTGAGTGATATATGTTAATGTGTGATATATGTTAGTGTGTGATATATGTTAGTGTGTAATATATTTTAGTATGTGATATATGTTAGTGTGTGATATAAGTTAGTGTGTGATATATGTTAGTGTATGATATATGTTAGTGTGTGATATATGTTAGTGTGTGATATAAGTTAGTGTGTGATATATGTTAGTGTGTGATATATGTTAGTGTGTGATATATGTTAGTGTGTGATATACGTTAGTGTGTGATATATGTCAGTGTGTGATATATGTTAGTGTATGATATATGTTAGTGTGTGATATATGTTAGTTTGTGATATATTTTGGTGTGTGATATATGTTAGTGTGTAATATATGTTAGTGTGTGATATATGTTAGTGTGTGATATATGATAGTGTGTGATATATGTTAGTGTGTGATATATGTTAGTGTGTGATATATGTTAGTGTGTGATATATGATAGTGTGTGATATATGTTAGTGTGTGATATATGTTAGTGTGTGATATATGTTAGTGTGTGATATATGTTAATGTGTGATATATGTTAGTGTGTGATATATGTTAGTGTGTGATATATGTTAGTGTGTGATATATGTTAATGTATAATATATATTAGTGTGTGATATATGTTAATGTGTGATATATGTTAGTGTGTGATATATGTTAGTGTGTGATATATGTTACTGTGTGATATATGTTAGTGTGTGATATATGTTAGTGTGTGATATATGTTAGTGTGTGATATATGTTAATGTGTGATATATGTTAGTGTGTGATATATGTTAGTGTGTGATATATGTTAGTGTGTGATATATGTTAGTGTGTGATATATGTTAGTGTGTGATATATGTTAGTGTGTAATATATCTTAGTGTGTGGTATATGTTAGTGTGTGATATAAGTTAGTGTGTGATATATGTTAGTGTGTGATATATTTTAGTGTGTGATATATGTTAGTGTGTGATATATGTTAATGTGTGATATATGTTAGTGTGTGATATATGTTAGTGTGTGATATATGTTAGTGTGTGATATATGTTAATGTGTGATATATGTTAGTGTGTGATATATGTTAGTGTGTGATATATGTTAATGTGTGATATATGTTAGTGTGTGATATATGTTAATTTGTGATATATGTTAGCGTGTGATATATGTTAGTGTGTGATATATGTTAGTGTGTGATATATGTTAGTGTGTGATATATGTTAGTGTGTAATATATGTTAGTTTGTGATATATGTTAGTGAGTGATATATGTTAATGTGTGATATATGTTAGTGTGTGATATATGTTAGTGTGTAATATATTTTAGTATGTGATATATGTTAGTGTGTGATATAAGTTAGTGTGTGATATATGTTAGTGTATGATATATGTTAGTGTGTGATATATGTTAGTGTGTGATATAAGTTAGTGTGTGATATATGTTAGTGTGTGATATATGTTAGTGTGTGATATATGTTAGTGTGTGATATACGTTAGTGTGTGATATATGTCAGTGTGTGATATATGTTAGTGTATGATATATGTTAGTGTGTGATATATGTTAGTGTGTGATATATTTTGGTGTGTGATATATGTTAGTGTGTAATATATGTTAGTGTGTGATATATGTTAGTGTGTGATATATGATAGTGTGTGATATATGTTAGTGTGTGATATATGTTAGTGTGTGATATATGTTAGTGTGTGATATATGATAGTGTGTGATATATGTTAGTGTGTGATATATGTTAGTGTGTGATATATGTTAGTGTGTGATATATTTTGGTGTGTGATATATGTTAGTGTGTAATATATGTTAGTGTGTGATATATGTTAGTGTGTGATATATGTTAGTGTGTAATATATGTTAGTGTGTGATATATGTTAGTGTGTGATATATGTTATTGTGTAACATATGTTAGTGTGTGTATATGTTAGTGTGTAATATATGTTAGTGTGTAAATATATTTTGGTGTATGATATATGTTAGTGTGTGATATATGTTAGTGTATAATATATGTTACTGTGTGATATATGTTAGTGTGTGATATATGTTAGTGCGTGATATATGGTAGTGTGTGATAATGTGTGATATATGTTAGTGTGTGATATATGATAGTGTGTGATATATGATAGTGTGTGATATATGTTAGTGTGCGATATATGTTAGTGTGTGATATATGTTAGTGTGTGATATATGTTAGTGTGTAAATATGTTAGTGTGTGATATATGTTAGTGTGTGATATATGATAGTGTGTGATATATGTTAGTGTGTGATATATGTTAGTGTGTGATATATGTTAGTGTGTGATATATGATAGTGTGTGATATATGTTAGTGTGTGATATATGTTAGTGTGTGATATATGTTAGTGTGTGATATAATTTAGTGTGTCATATATGTTAGTGTGTGATATATGTTAGTGTGTAATATATTTTAGTGTGTGATATATTTTAGTGTGTGATATATGTTAGTGTGTGATATATGTTAGTGTGTGATATATTTTAGTGTGTGATATATGTTAGTGTGTGATATATGTTAGTGTGTGATATATGTTAGTGTGTGATATATGTTAGTGTGTGATATATGTTAGTGTGTGATATATGTTAGTGTGTGATATATGTTAGTGTGTGATATATGTTAATGTGTGATATATGTTAGTGTGTGATATATGTTAATGTGTGATATATGTTAGTGTGTGATATATGTTAGTGTGTTATATATGTTAGTGTGTGATATATGTTAGTGTGTGATATATGTTAATGTGTGATATATGTTAGTGTGTGATATATGTTAATGTGTGATATATGTTAGTGTGTGATATATGTTAGTGTGTGATATATGTTAATGTGTGATATATGTTAGTGTGTGATATATGTTAGTGTGTGATATATGTTAATGTGTGATATATGTTAGTGTGTGATATATGTTAATTTGTGATATATGTTAGCGTGTGATATATGTTAGTGTGTGATATATGTTAGTGTGTGATATATGTTAGTGTGTGATATATGTTAGTGTGTAATATATGTCAGTTTGTGATATATGTTAGTGAGTGATATATGTTAATGTGTGATATATGTTAGTGTGTGATATATGTTAGTGTGTAATATATTTTAGTATGTGATATATGTTAGTGTGTGATATAAGTTAGTGTGTGATATATGTTAGTGTATGATATATGTTAGTGTGTGATATATGTTAGTGTGTGATATAAGTTAGTGTGTGATATATGTTAGTGTGTGATATATGTTAGTGTGTGATATATGTTAGTGTGTGATATACGTTAGTGTGTGATATATGTCAGTGTGTGATATATGTTAGTGTATGATATATGTTAGTGTGTGATATATGTTAGTGTGTGATATATTTTGGTGTGTGATATATGTTAGTGTGTAATATATGTTAGTGTGTGATATATGTTAGTGTGTGATATATGATAGTGTGTGATATATGTTAGTGTGTGATATATGTTAGTGTGTGATATATGTTATTGTGTGATATATGATAGTGTGTGATATATGTTAGTGTGTGATATATGTTAGTGTGTGATATATGTTAGTGTGTGATATATGTTAATGTGTGATATATGTTAGTGTGTGATATATGTTAGTGTGTGATATATGTTAGTGTGTGATATATGTTAATGTATAATATATATTAGTGTGTGATATATGTTAATGTGTGATATATGTTAGTGTGTGATATATGTTAGTGTGTGATATATGTTACTGTGTGATATATGTTAGTGTGTGATATATGTTAGTGTGTGATATATGTTAGTGTGTGATATATGTTAATGTGTGATATATGTTAGTGTGTGATATATGTTAGTGTGTGATATATGTTAGTGTGTGATATATGTTAGTGTGTGATATATGTTAGTGTGTGATATATGTTAGTGTGTAATATATCTTAGTGTGTGGTATATGTTAGTGTGTGATATAAGTTAGTGTGTGATATATGTTAGTGTGTGATATATTTTAGTGTGTGATATATGTTAGTGTGTGATATATGTTAATGTGTGATATATGTTAGTGTGTGATATATGTTAGTGTGTGATATATGTTAGTGTGTGATATATGTTAATGTGTGATATATGTTAGTGTGTGATATATGTTAGTGTGTGATATATGTTAATGTGTGATATATGTTAGTGTGTGATATATGTTAATTTGTGATATATGTTAGCGTGTGATATATGTTAGTGTGTGATATATGTTAGTGTGTGATATATGTTAGTGTGTGATATATGTTAGTGTGTAATATATGTTAGTTTGTGATATATGTTAGTGAGTGATATATGTTAATGTGTGATATATGTTAGTGTGTGATATATGTTAGTGTGTAATATATTTTAGTATGTGATATATGTTAGTGTGTGATATAAGTTAGTGTGTGATATATGTTAGTGTATGATATATGTTAGTGTGTGATATATGTTAGTGTGTGATATAAGTTAGTGTGTGATATATGTTAGTGTGTGATATATGTTAGTGTGTGATATATGTTAGTGTGTGATATACGTTAGTGTGTGATATATGTCAGTGTGTGATATATGTTAGTGTATGATATATGTTAGTGTGTGATATATGTTAGTGTGTGATATATTTTGGTGTGTGATATATGTTAGTGTGTAATATATGTTAGTGTGTGATATATGTTAGTGTGTGATATATGATAGTGTGTGATATATGTTAGTGTGTGATATATGTTAGTGTGTGATATATGTTAGTGTGTGATATATGATAGTGTGTGATATATGTTAGTGTGTGATATATGTTAGTGTGTGATATATGTTAGTGTGTGATATATTTTGGTGTGTGATATATGTTAGTGTGTAATATATGTTAGTGTGTGATATATGTTAGTGTGTGATATATGTTAGTGTGTAATATATGTTAGTGTGTGATATATGTTAGTGTGTGATATATGTTAGTGTGTAACATATGTTAGTGTGTGTATATGTTAGTGTGTAATATATGTTAGTGTGTAAATATATTTTGGTGTATGATATATGTTAGTGTGTGATATATGTTAGTGTATAATATATGTTACTGTGTGATATATGTTAGTGTGTGATATATGTTAGTGCGTGATATATGGTAGTGTGTGATAATGTGTGATATATGTTAGTGTGTGATATATGATAGTGTGTGATATATGATAGTGTGTGATATATGTTAGTGTGCGATATATGTTAGTGTGTGATATATGTTAGTGTGTGATATATGTTAGTGTGTAAATATGTTAGTGTGTGATATATGTTAGTGTGTGATATATGATAGTGTGTGATATATGTTAGTGTGTGATATATGTTAGTGTGTGATATATGTTAGAGTGTGATATATGATAGTGTGTGATATATGTTAGTGTGTGATATATGTTAGTGTGTGATATATGTTAGTGTGTGATATAATTTAGTGTGTCATATATGTTAGTGTGTGATATATGTTAGTGTGTAATATATTTTAGTGTGTGATATATTTTAGTGTGTGATATATGTTAGTGTGTGATATATGTTAGTGTGTGATATATTTTAGTGTGTGATATATGTTAGTGTGTGATATATGTTAGTGTGTGATATATGTTAGTGTGTGATATATGTTAGTGTGTGATATATGTTAGTGTGTGATATATGTTAGTGTGTGATATATGTTAGTGTGTGATATATGTTAATGTGTGATATATGTTAGTGTGTGATATATGTTAATGTGTGATATATGTTAGTGTGTGATATATGTTAGTGTGTTATATATGTTAGTGTGTGATATATGTTAGTGTGTGATATATGTTAATGTGTGATATATGTTAGTGTGTGATATATGTTAATGTGTGATATATGTTAGTGTGTGATATATGTTAGTGTGTGATATATGTTAATGTGTGATATATGTTAGTGTGTGATATATGTTAGTGTGTGATATATGTTAGTGTGTGTTATATGTTAATGTGTGATATATGTTAGTGTGTGATATATGTTAATGTGTGATATATGTTAGTGTGTGATATATGTTAATGTGTGATATATGTTAGTGTGTGATATATGTTAGTGTGTTATATATGTTAGTGTGTGATATATGTTAGTGTGTGATATATGTTAATGTGTGATATATGTTAGCGTGTGATATATGTTAATGTGTGATATATGTTAGTGTGTGATATATGTTAGTGTGTGATATATGTTAATGTGTGATATATGTTAGTGTGTGATATATGTTAGTGTGTGATATATGTTAGTGTGTGTTATATGTTAATGTGTGATATATGTTAGTGTGTGATATATGTTAGTGTGTGATATATGTTAGTGTGTGATATATGTTAGTGTGTGATATATGTTAGTGTGTGGTATATGTTAGTGTGTGATATAAGTTAGTGTGTGATATATGTTAGTGTGTGATATATTTTAGTGTGTGATATATGTTAGTGTGTGATATATGTTAATGTGTGATATATGTTAGTGTATGATATATGTTAATGTGTGATATATGTTAGTGTGTGATATATGTTAGTGTGTGATATATGTTAGTGTGTGATATATGTTAATGTGTGATATATGTTAGTGTGTGATATATATTAGTGTGTGATATATGTTAGTGTGTGATATATGTTAGTGTGTGATATATGTTAGTCTGTGATATATGTTAGTGTGTAATATATCTTAGTGTGTGGTATATGTTAGTGTGTGATATAAGTTAGTGTGTGATATATGTTAGTGTGTGATATATTTTAGTGTGTGATATATGTTAGTGTGTGATATATGTTAGTGTGTGATATATGTTAGTGGGTGATATATGATAGTGTGTGATATATGTTAGTGTGTGATATATGTTAGTGTGTGATATATGTTAGTGTGTGATATATTTTGGTGTGTGATATATGTTAGTGTGTAATATATGTTAGTGTGTGATATATGTTAGTGTGTGATATATGTTAGTGTGTAATATATGTTAGTGTGTGATATATGTTAGTGTGTGATATATGTTAGTGTGTAACATATGTTAGTGTGTGTATATGTTAGTGTGTAATATATGTTAGTGTGTAAATATATTTTGGTGTATGATATATGTTAGTGTGTGATATATGTTAATGTGTGATATATGTTAGTGTGTGATATATGTTAGTGTATAATATATGATACTGTGTGATATATGTTAGTGTGTGATATATGTTAGTGCGTGATATATGGTAGTGTGTGATAATGTGTGATATATGTTAGTGTGTGATATATGATAGTGTGTGATATATGATAGTGTGTGATATATGATAGTGTGTGATATATGTTAGTGTGTGATATATGTTAGTGTGTGATATATGTTAATGTGTGATATATGTTAGTGTGTGATATATGTTAGTGTGTGATATATGTTAATGTGTGATATATGTTACTGTGTGATATATGCTAGTGTGTGATATATGTTAGTGTGTGATATATGTTAGTGTGTGATATATGTTAGTGTGTAATATATGTTAGTGTGTGATATATGTTAGTGAGTGATATATGTTAATGTGTGATATATGTTAGTGTGTGATATATGTTAGTGTGTGAAATATGTTAGTGTGTGATATATGTTAGTGTGTGATATATGTTAGTGTGTGATATATGTTAGTGTGTGATATATGTTAGTGTGTAATATATCTTAGTGTGTGGTATATGTTAGTGTGTGATATAAGTTAGTGTGTGATATATGTTAGTGTGTGATATATTTTAGTGTGTGATATATGTTAGTGTGTGATATATGTTAATGTGTGATATATGTTAGTGTGTGATATATGTTAGTGTGTGATATATGTTAGTGTGTGATATATGTTAGTGTGTAATATATTTTAGTATGTGATATATGTTACTGTATGATATAAGTTAGTGTGTGATATATGTTAGTGTATGATATATGTCAGTGTGTGATATATGTTAGTGTATGATATATGTTAGTGTGTGATATATGTTAGTGTGTGATATATTTTGGTGTGTGATATATGTTCGTGTGTAATATATGTTAGTGTGTGATATATGTTAGTGTGTGATATATGATAGTGTGTGATATATGTTAATGTGTGATATATGTTAGTGTGTGATATATGTTGGTGTGTGATATATGATAGTGTGTGATATATGTTAGTGTGTGATATATGTTAGTGAGTGATATATGTTAATGTGTGATATATGTTAGTGTGTGATATATGTTAGTGTGTGATATATGTTAGTGTGTGATATATGTTAGTGTGTGATATATGTTAGTGTGTGATATATGTTAGTGTGTAATATATCTTAGTGTGTGGTATATGTTAGTGTGTGATATAAGTTAGTGTGTGATATATGTTAGTGTGTGATATATTTTAGTGTGTGATATATGTTAGTGTGTGATATATGTTAGTGTGTGATATATGTTAATGTGTGATATATCTTAGTGTGTGATATATGTTAATTTGTGATATATGTTAGTGTGTGATATATGTTAGTGTGTGATATATGTTAGTGTGTGATATATTTTAGTGTGTGATATATGTTAGTGTGTGATATATGTTAGTGTGTGATATATGTTAGTGTGTGATATATGTTAGTGTGTGATATATGTTAGTGTGTGATATATGTTAGTGTGTGATATATGTTAGTGTGTGATATATGTTAATGTGTGATATATGTTAGTGTGTGATATATGTTAATGTGTGATATATGTTAGTGTGCGATATATGTTAGTGTGTTATATATGTTAGTGTGTGATATATGTTAGTGTGTGATATATGTTAATGTGTGATATATGTTAGTGTGTGATATATGTTAATGTGTGATATATGTTAGTGTGTGATATATGTTAGTGTGTGATATATGTTAATGTGTGATATATGTTAGTGTGTGATATATGTTAGTGTGTGATATATGTTAGTGTGTGTTATATGTTAATGTGTGATATATGTTAGTGTGTGATATATGTTAATGTGTGATATATGTTAGTGTGTGATATATGTTAATGTGTGATATATGTTAGTGTGTGATATATGTTAGTGTGTTATATATGTTAGTGTGTGATATATGTTAGTGTGTGATATATGTTAATGTGTGATATATGTTAGTGTGTGATATATGTTAATGTGTGATATATGTTAGTGTGTGATATATGTTAGTGTGTGATATATGTTAATGTGTGATATATGTTAGTGTGTGATATATGTTAGTGTGTGATATATGTTAGTGTGTGTTATATGTTAATGTGTGATATATGTTAGTGTGTGATATATGTTAGTGTGTGATATATGTTAGTGTGTGATATATGTTAGTGTGTGATATATGTTAGTGTGTGGTATATGTTAGTGTGTGATATAAGTTAGTGTGTGATATATGTTAGTGTGTGATATAAGTTAGTGTGTGATATATGTTAGTGTGTGATATATTTTAGTGTGTGATATATGTTAGTGTGTGATATATGTTAATGTGTGATATATGTTAGTGTGTGATATATGTTAGTGTGTGATATATGTTAGTGTGTGATATATGTTAATGTGTGATATATGTTAGTGTGTGATATATGTTAATGTGTGATATATGTTAGTGTGTGATATATGTTAGTGTGTGATATATGTTAGTGTGTGATATATGTTAGTGTGTGATATATGTTAGTCTGTGATATATGTTAGTGTGTAATATATCTTAGTGTGTGGTATATGTTAGTGTGTGATATAAGTTAGTGTGTGATATATGTTAGTGTGTGATATATTTTAGTGTGTGATATATGTTAGTGTGTGATATATGTTAGTGTGTGATATATGTTAGTGTGTGATATATGATAGTGTGTGATATATGTTAGTGTGTGATATATGTTAGTGTGTGATATATGTTAGTGTGTGATATATTTTGGTGTGTGATATATGTTAGTGTGTAATATATGTTAGTGTGTGATATATGTTAGTGTGTGATATATGTTAGTGTGTAATATATGTTAGTGTGTGATATATGTTAGTGTGTGATATATGTTAGTGTGTAACATATGTTAGTGTGTGTATATGTTAGTGTGTAATATATGTTAGTGTGTAAATATATTTTGGTGTATGATATATGTTAGTGTGTGATATATGTTAATGTGTGATATATGTTAGTGTGTGATATATGTTAGTGTATAATATATGATAATGTGTGATATATGTTAGTGTGTGATATATGTTAGTGCGTGATATATGGTAGTGTGTGATAATGTGTGATATATGTTAGTGTGTGATATATGATAGTGTGTGATATTTGATAGTGTGTGATATATGTTAGTTTGTGATATATGTTAGTGTGTGATATATGTTAATGTGTGATATATGTTAGTGTGTGATATATGTTAGTGTGTGATATATGTTAGTGTGTGATATATGTTAATGTGTGATATATGTTAGTGTGTGATATATGTTAATGTGTGATATATGTTAGTGTGTGATATATGCTAGTGTGTGATATATGTTAGTGTGTGATATATGTTAGTGTGTGATATATGTTAGTGTGTAATATATGTTAGTGTGTGATATATGTTAGTGAGTGATATATGTTAATGTGTGATATATGTTAGTGTGTGATATATGTTAGTGTGTGATATATGTTAGTGTGTGATATATGTTAGTGTGTGATATATGTTAGTGTGTGATATATGTTAGTGTGTGATATATGTTAGTGTGTAATATATCTTAGTGTGTGGTATATGTTAGTGTGTGATATAAGTTAGTGTGTGATATATGTTAGTGTGTGATATATTTTAGTGTGTGATATATGTTAGTGTGTGATATATGTTAATGTGTGATATATGTTAGTGTGTGATATATGTTAGTGTGTGATATATGTTAGTGTGTGATATATGTTAGTGTGTAATATATTTTAGTATGTGATATATGTTACTGTATGATATAAGTTAGTGTGTGATATATGTTAGTGTATGATATATGTCAGTGTGTGATATATGTTAGTGTATGATATATGTTAGTGTGTGATATATGTTAGTGTGTGATATATTTTGGTGTGTGATATACGTTAGTGTGTAATATATGTTAGTGTGTGATATAAGTTAGTGTGTGATATATGATAGTGTGTGATATATGTTAATGTGTGATATATGTTAGTGTGTGATATATGTTGGTGTGTGATATATGTTAGTGTGTGATATATGTTAGTGTGTGATATATGTTAGTGAGTGATATATGTTAATGTGTGATATATGTTAGTGTGTGATATATGTTAGTGTGTGATATATGTTAGTGTGTGATATATGTTAGTGTGTGATATATGTTAGTGTGTGATATATGTTAGTGTGTAATATATCTTAGTGTGTGGTATATGTTAGTGTGTGATATAAGTTAGTGTGTGATATATGTTAGTGTGTGATATATTTTAGTGTGTGATATATGTTAGTGTGTGATATATGTTAATGTGTGATATATGTTAGTGTGTGATATATGTTAGTGTGTGATATATGTTAGTGTGTGATATATGTTAATGTGTGATATATGTTAGTGTGTGATATATGTTAGTGTGTGATATATGTTAATGTGTGATATATGTTAGTGTGTGATATATGTTAATTTGTGATATATGTTAGTGTGTGATATATGTTAGTGTGTGATATATGTTAGTGTGTGATATATGTTAGTGTGTGATATATGTTAGTGTGTAATATATGTTAGTGTGTGATATATGTTAGTGAGTGATATATGTTAATGTGTGATATATGTTAGTGTGTGATATATGTTAGTGTGTAATATATTTTAGTATGTGATATATGTTAGTGTGTGATATAAGTTAGTGTGTGATATATGTTAGTGTATGATATATGTTAGTGTGTGATATATGTTAGTGTGTGATATAAGTTAGTGTGTGATATATGTTAGTGTGTGATATATGTTAGTGTGTGATATATGTTAGTGTGTGATATACGATAGTGTGTGATATATGTCAGTGTGTGATATATATTAGTGTATGATATATGTTAGTGTGTGATTTATGTTAGTGTGTGATACATTTTGGTGTGTGATATATGTTAGTGTGTAATATATGTTAGTGTGTGATATATGTTAGTGTGTGATATATGATAGTGTGTGATATATGTTAATGTGTGATATATGTTAGTGTGTGATATATGTTAGTGTGTGATATATGATAGTGTGTGATATATGTTAGTGTGTGATATATGTTAGTGTGTGATATATGTTAGTGTGTGATATATGTTAATGTGTGATATATGTTAGTGTGTGATATATGTTAATTTGTGATATATGTTAGCGTGTGATATATGTTAGTGTGTGATATATGTTAGTGTGTGATATATGTTAGTGTGTGATATATGTTAGTGTGTAATATATGTTAGTGTGTGATATATGTTAGTGAGTGATATATGTTAATGTGTGATATATGTTAGTGTGTGATATATGTTAGTGTGTAATATATTTTAGTATGTGATATATGTTAGTGTGTGATATAAGTTAGTGTGTGATATATGTTAGTGTATGATATATGTTAGTGTGTGATATATGTTAGTGTGTGATATAAGTTAGTGTGTGATATATGTTAGTGTGTGATATATGTTAGTGTGTGATATATGTTAGTGTGTGATATACGTTAGTGTGTGATATATGTCAGTGTGTGATATATGTTAGTGTATGATATATGTTAGTGTGTGATATATGTTAGTGTGTGATATATTTTGGTGTGTGATATATGTTAGTGTGTAATATATGTTAGTGTGTGATATATGTTAGTGTGTGATATATGATAGTGTGTGATATATGTTAGTGTGTGATATATGTTAGTGTGTGATATATGTAAGTGTGTGATATATGTTAGTGTGTGATATATTTTGGTGTGTGATATATGTTAGTGTGTAATATATGTTAGTGTGTGATATATGTTAGTGTGTGATATATGATAGGGTGTAATATATGTTAGTGTGTGATATATGTTAGTGTGTGATATATGTTAGTGTGTAACATATGTTAGTGTGTGTATATGTTAGTGTGTAATATATGTTAGTGTGTAAATATATTTTGGTGTATGATATATGTTAGTGTGTGATATATGTTAATGTGTGATATATGTTAGTGTGTGATATATGTTAGTGTATAATATATGTTACTGTGTGATATATGTTAGTGTGTGATATATGTTAGTGCGTGATATATGGTAGTGTGTGATAATGTGTGATATATGTTAGTGTGTGATATATGATAGTGTGTGATATATGATAGTGTGTGATATATGTTAGTGTGTGATATATGTTAGTGTGTGATATATGTTAGTGTGTGATATATGTTAGTGTGTGATATATGTTAGTGTGTGATATATGTTAGTGTGTGATATATGATAGTGTGTGATATATGTTAGTGTGTGATATATGTTAATGTGTGATATATGTTAGTGTGTGATATATGATAGTGTGTGATATATGTTAGTGTGTGACATATGTTAGTGTGTGATATATGTTAGTGTGTGATATAATTTAGTGTGTCATATATGTTAGTGTGTGACATATGTTAGTGTGTGATATATTTTAGTGTGTGATATATTTTAGTGTGTGATATATGTTAGTGTGTGATATATGTTAATGTGTGATATATTTTAGTGTGTGATATATGTTAGTGTGTGATAAATGTTAGTGTGTGATATATGTTAGTGTGTGATATATGTTAGTGTGTGATATATGTTAGTGTGTGATATATGTTAGTGTGTGATATATGTTAGTGTGTGATATATGTTAGTGTGTGATATATGTTAATGTGTGATATATGTTAGCGTGTGATATATGTTAATGTGTGATATATGTTAGTGTGTGATATGTTAGTGTGTTATATATGTTAGTGTGTGATATATGTTAGTGTGTGATATATGTTAATGTGTGATATATGTTAGTGTGTGATATATGTTAGTGTGTGATATATGTTAGTGTGTGATATATGTTAGTGTGTGATATATGTTAGTGTGTGATATATGTTAGTGTGTAATATATCTTAGTGTGTGGTATAGGTTAGTGTGTGATATAAGTTAGTGTGTGATATATGTTAGTGTGTGATATATTTTAGTGTGTGATATATGTTAGTGTGTGATATATGTTAATGTGTGATATATGTTAGTGTGTGATATATGTTAGTGTGTGATATATGTTAGTGTGTGATATATGTTAATGTGTGATATATGTTAGTGTGTGATATATGTTAGTGTGTGATATATGTTAATGTGTGATATATGTTAGTGTGTGATATATGTTAATTTGTGATATATGTTAGTGTGTGATATATGTTAGTGTGTGATATATGTTAGTGTGTGATATATGTTAGTGTGTGATATATGTTAGTGTGTAATATATGTTAGTGTGTGATATATGTTAGTGAGTGATATATGTTAATGTGTGATATATGTTAGTGTGTGATATATGTTAGTGTGTAATATATTTTAGTATGTGATATATGTTAGTGTGTGATATAAGTTAGTGTGTGATATATGTTAGTGTATGATATATGTTAGTGTGTGATATATGTTAGTGTGTGATACATTTTGGTGTGTGATATATGTTAGTGTGTAATATATGTTAGTGTGTGATATATGATAGTGTGTGATATATGTTAATGTGTGATATATGTTAGTGTGTGATATACGATAGTGTGTGATATATGTCAGTGTGTGATATATATTAGTGTATGATATATGTTAGTGTGTGATTTATGTTAGTGTGTGATACATTTTGGTGTGTGATATATGTTAGTGTGTAATATATGTTAGTGTGTGATATATGTTAGTGTGTGATATATGATAGTGTGTGATATATGTTAATGTGTGATATATGTTAGTGTGTGATATATGTTAGTGTGTGATATATGATAGTGTGTGATATATGTTAGTGTGTGATATATGTTAGTGTGTGATATATGTTAGTGTGTGATATATGTTAATGTGTGATATATGTTAGTGTGTGATATATGTTAATTTGTGATATATGTTAGCGTGTGATATATGTTAGTGTGTGATATATGTTAGTGTGTGATATATGTTAGTGTGTGATATATGTTAGTGTGTAATATATGTTAGTGTGTGATATATGTTAGTGAGTAATATATGTTAATGTGTGATATATGTTAGTGTGTGATATATGTTAGTGTGTAATATATTTTAGTATGTGATATATGTTAGTGTGTGATATAAGTTAGTGTGTGATATATGTTAGTGTATGATATATGTTAGTGTGTGATATATGTTAGTGTGTGATATAAGTTAGTGTGTGATATATGTTAGTGTGTGATATATGTTAGTGTGTGATATATGTTAGTGTGTGATATACGTTAGTGTGTGATATATGTCAGTGTGTGATATATGTTAGTGTATGATATATGTTAGTGTTTGATATATGTTAGTGTGTGATATATTTTGGTGTGTGATATATGTTAGTGTGTAATATATGTTAGTGTGTGATATATGTTAGTTTGTGATATATGATAGTGTGTGATATATGTTAGTGTGTGATATATGTTAGTGTGTGATATATGTTAATGTGTGATATATGTTAGTGTGTGATATATGTTAGTGTGTGATATATGTTAATGTGTGATATATGTTAGTGTGTGATATATGTTAATTTGTGATATATGTTAGTGTGTGATATATGTTAGTGTGTGATATATGTTAGTGTGTGATATATGTTAGTGTGTGATATATGTTAGTGTGTAATATATGTTAGTGTGTGATATATGTTAGTGAGTGATATATGTTAATGTGTGATATATGTTAGTGTGTGATATATGTTAGTGTGTAATATATTTTAGTATGTGATATATGTTAGTGTGTGATATAAGTTAGTGTGTGATATATGTTAGTGTATGATATATGTTAGTGTGTGATATATGTTAGTGTGTGATATAAGTTAGTGTGTGATATATGTTAGTGTGTGATATATGTTAGTGTGTGATATATGTTAGTGTGTGATATACGATAGTGTGTGATATATGTCAGTGTGTGATATATATTAGTGTATGATATATGTTAGTGTGTGATTTATGTTAGTGTGTGATACATTTGGTGTGTGATATATGTTAGTGTGTAATATATGTTAGTGTGTGATATATGTTAGTGTGTGATATATGATAGTGTGTGATATATGTTAATGTGTGATATATGTTAGTGTGTGATATATGTTAGTGTGTGATATATGATAGTGTGTGATATATGTTAGTGTGTGATATATGTTAGTGTGTGATATATGTTAGTGTGTGATATATGTTAATGTGTGATATATGTTAGTGTGTGATATATGTTAATTTGTGATATATGTTAGCGTGTGATATATGTTAGTGTGTGATATATGTTAGTGTGTGATATATGTTAGTGTGTGATATATGTTAGTGTGTAATATATGTTAGTGTGTGATATATGTTAGTGAGTGATATATGTTAATGTGTGATATATGTTAGTGTGTGATATATGTTAGTGTGTAATATATTTTAGTATGTGATATATGTTAGTGTGTGATATAAGTTAGTGTGTGATATATGTTAGTGTATGATATATGTTAGTGTGTGATATATGTTAGTGTGTGATATAAGTTAGTGTGTGATAAATGTTAGTGTGTGATATATGTTAGTGTGTGATATATGTTAGTGTGTGATATACGTTAGTGTGTGATATATGTCAGTGTGTGATATATGTTAGTGTATGATATATGTTAGTGTTTGATATATGTTAGTGTGTGATATATTTTGGTGTGTGATATATGTTAGTGTGTAATATATGTTAGTGTGTGATATATGTTAGTGTGTGATATATGATAGTGTGTGATATATGTTAGTGTGTGATATATGTTAGTGTGTGATATATGTAAGTGTGTGATATATGTTAGTGTGTGATATATTTTGGTGTGTGATATATGTTAGTGTGTAATATATGTTAGTGTGTGATATATGTTAGTGTGTGATATATGATAGGGTGTAATATATGTTAGTGTGTGATATATGTTAGTGTGTGATATATGTTAGTGTGTAAATATATTTTGGTGTATGATATATGTTAGTGTGTGATATATGTTAATGTGTGATATATGTTAGTGTGTGATATGTGTTAGTGTATAATATATGTTACTGTGTGATATATGTTAGTGTGTGATATATGTTAGTGCGTGATATATGGTAGTGTGTGATAATGTGTGATATATGTTAGTGTGTGATATATGATAGTGTGTGATATATATTAGTGTGTGATATATGTTAGTGTGTGATTTATGTTAGTGTGTGATACATTTGGTGTGTGATATATGTTAGTGTGTAATATATGTTAGTGTGTGATATATGTTAGTGTGTGATATATGATAGTGTGTGATATATGTTAATGTGTGATATATGTTAGTGTGTGATATATGTTAGTGTGTGATATATGATAGTGTGTGATATATGTTAGTGTGTGATATATGTTAGTGTGTGATATATGTTAGTGTGTGATATATGTTAATGTGTGATATATGTTAGTGTGTGATATATGTTAATTTGTGATATATGTTAGCGTGTGATATATGTTAGTGTGTGATATATGTTAGTGTGTGATATATGTTAGTGTGTGATATATGTTAGTGTGTAATATATGTTAGTGTGTGATATATGTTAGTGAGTGATATATGTTAATGTGTGATATATGTTAGTGTGTGATATATGTTAGTGTGTAATATATTTTAGTATGTGATATATGTTAGTGTGTGATATAAGTTAGTGTGTGATATATGTTAGTGTATGATATATGTTAGTGTGTGATATATGTTAGTGTGTGATATAAGTTAGTGTGTGATAAATGTTAGTGTGTGATATATGTTAGTGTGTGATATATGTTAGTGTGTGATATACGTTAGTGTGTGATATATGTCAGTGTGTGATATATGTTAGTGTATGATATATGTTAGTGTTTGATATATGTTAGTGTGTGATATATTTTGGTGTGTGATATATGTTAGTGTGTAATATATGTTAGTGTGTGATATATGTTAGTGTGTGATATATGATAGTGTGTGATATATGTTAGTGTGTGATATATGTTAGTGTGTGATATATGTTAATGTGTGATATATGTTAGTGTGTGATATATGTTAGTGTGTGATATATGTTAATGTGTGATATATGTTAGTGTGTGATATATGTTAATTTGTGATATATGTTAGTGTGTGATATATGTTAGTGTGTGATATATGTTAGTGTGTGATATATGTTAGTGTGTGATATATGTTAGTGTGTAATATATGTTAGTGTGTGATATATGTTAGTGAGTGATATATGTTAATGTGTGATATATGTTAGTGTGTGATATATGTTAGTGTGTAATATATTTTAGTATGTGATATATGTTAGTGTGTGATATAAGTTAGTGTGTGATATATGTTAGTGTATGATATATGTTAGTGTGTGATATATGTTAGTGTGTGATATAAGTTAGTGTGTGATATATGTTAGTGTGTGATATATGTTAGTGTGTGATATATGTTAGTGTGTGATATACGATAGTGTGTGATATATGTCAGTGTGTGATATATATTAGTGTATGATATATGTTAGTGTGTGATTTATGTTAGTGTGTGATACATTTGGTGTGTGATATATGTTAGTGTGTAATATATGTTAGTGTGTGATATATGTTAGTGTGTGATATATGATAGTGTGTGATATATGTTAATGTGTGATATATGTTAGTGTGTGATATATGTTAGTGTGTGATATATGATAGTGTGTGATATATGTTAGTGTGTGATATATGTTAGTGTGTGATATATGTTAGTGTGTGATATATGTTAATGTGTGATATATGTTAGTGTGTGATATATGTTAATTTGTGATATATGTTAGCGTGTGATATATGTTAGTGTGTGATATATGTTAGTGTGTGATATATGTTAGTGTGTGATATATGTTAGTGTGTAATATATGTTAGTGTGTGATATATGTTAGTGAGTGATATATGTTAATGTGTGATATATGTTAGTGTGTGATATATGTTAGTGTGTAATATATTTTAGTATGTGATATATGTTAGTGTGTGATATAAGTTAGTGTGTGATATATGTTAGTGTATGATATATGTTAGTGTGTGATATATGTTAGTGTGTGATATAAGTTAGTGTGTGATAAATGTTAGTGTGTGATATATGTTAGTGTGTGATATATGTTAGTGTGTGATATACGTTAGTGTGTGATATATGTCAGTGTGTGATATATGTTAGTGTATGATATATGTTAGTGTTTGATATATGTTAGTGTGTGATATATTTTGGTGTGTGATATATGTTAGTGTGTAATATATGTTAGTGTGTGATATATGTTAGTGTGTGATATATGATAGTGTGTGATATATGTTAGTGTGTGATATATGTTAGTGTGTGATATATGTAAGTGTGTGATATATGTTAGTGTGTGATATATTTTGGTGTGTGATATATGTTAGTGTGTAATATATGTTAGTGTGTGATATATGTTAGTGTGTGATATATGATAGGGTGTAATATATGTTAGTGTGTGATATATGTTAGTGTGTGATATATGTTAGTGTGTAAATATATTTTGGTGTATGATATATGTTAGTGTGTGATATATGTTAATGTGTGATATATGTTAGTGTGTGATATGTGTTAGTGTATAATATATGTTACTGTGTGATATATGTTAGTGTGTGATATATGTTAGTGCGTGATATATGGTAGTGTGTGATAATGTGTGATATATGTTAGTGTGTGATATATGATAGTGTGTGATATATATTAGTGTGTGATATATGTTAGTGTGTGATATATGTTAGTGTGTGATATATGTTAGTGTGTGATATATGTTAGTGTGTGATATATGTTAGTGTGTGATATATGTTAGTGTGTGATATATGTTAATGTGTGATATATGTTAGTGTGTAATATATCTTAGTGTGTGGTATATGTTAGTGTGTGATATAAGTTAGTGTGTGATATATGTTAGTGTGTGATATATTTTAGTGTGTGATATATGTTAGTGTGTGATATATGTTAATGTGTGATATATGTTAGTGTGTGATATATGTTAGTGTGTGATATATGTTAGTGTGTGATATATGTTAATGTGTGATATATGTTAGTGTGTGATATATGTTAGTGTGTGATATATGTTAATGTGTGATATATGTTAGTGTGTGATATATGTTAATTTGTGATATATGTTAGTGTGTGATATATGTTAGTGTGTGATATATGTTAGTGTGTGATATATGTTAGTGTGTGATATATGTTAGTGTGTAATATATGTTAGTGTGTGATATATGTTAGTGAGTGATATATGTTAATGTGTGATATATGTTAGTGTGTGATATATGTTAGTGTGTAATATATTTTAGTATGTGATATATGTTAGTGTGTGATATAAGTTAGTGTGTGATATATGTTAGTGTATGATATATGTTAGTGTGTGATATATGTTAGTGTGTGATATAAGTTAGTGTGTGATATATGTTAGTGTGTGATATATGTTAGTGTGTGATATATGTTAGTGTGTGATATACGTTAGTGTGTGATATATGTCAGTGTGTGATATATATTAGTGTATGATATATGTTAGTGTGTGATTTATGTTAGTGTGTGATATATTTTGGTGTGTGATATATGTTAGTGTGTAATATATGTTAGTGTGTGATATATGTTAGTGTGTGATATATGATAGTGTGTGATATATGTTAATGTGTGATATATGTTAGTGTGTGATATATGTTAGTGTGTGATATATGATAGTGTGTGATATATGTTAGTGTGTGATATATGTTAGTGTGTGATATATGTTAATGTGTGATATATGTTAGTGTGTGATATATGTTAATTTGTGATATATGTTAGCGTGTGATATATGTTAGTGTGTGATATATGTTAGTGTGTGATATATGTTAGTGTGTGATATATGTTAGTGTGTAATATATGTTAGTGTGTGATATATGTTAGTGAGTGATATATGTTAATGTGTGATATATGTTAGTGTGTGATATATGTTAGTGTGTAATATATTTTAGTATGTGATATATGTTAGTGTGTGATATAAGTTAGTGTGTGATATATGTTAGTGTATGATATATGTTAGTGTGTGATATATGTTAGTGTGTGATATAAGTTAGTGTGTGATATATGTTAGTGTGTGATATATGTTAGTGTGTGATATATGTTAGTGTGTGATATACGTTAGTGTGTGATATATGTCAGTGTGTGGTATATGTTAGTGCATGATATATGTTAGTGTGTGATATATGTTAGTGTGTGATATATTTTGGTGTGTGATATATGTTAGTGTGTAATATATGTTAGTGTGTGATATATGTTAGTGTGTGATATATGATAGTGTGTGATATATGTTAGTGTGTGATATATGTTAGTGTGTGATATATGTAAGTGTGTGATATATGTTAGTGTGTGATATATTTTGGTGTGTGATATATGTTAGTGTGTAATATATGTTAGTGTGTGATATATGTTAGTGTGTGATATATGATAGGGTGTAATATATGTTAGTGTGTGATATATGTTAGTGTGTGATATATGTTAGTGTGTAACATATGTTAGTGTGTGTATATGTTAGTGTGTAATATATGTTAGTGTGTAAATATATTTTGGTGTATGATATATGTTAGTGTGTGATATATGTTAGTGTGTGATATATGTTAGTGCGTGATATATGGTAGTGTGTGATAATGTGTGATATATGTTAGTGTGTGATATATGATAGTGTGTGATATATGATAGTGTGTGATATATGTTAGTGTGTGATATATGTTAGTGTGTGATATATGTTAGTGTGTGATATATGTTAGTGTGTGATATATGTTAGTGTGTGATATATGATAGTGTGTGATATATGTTAGTGTGTGATATATGTTAATGTGTGATATATGTTAGTGTGTGATATATGATAGTGTGTGATATATGTTAGTGTGTGATATATGTTAGTGTGTGATATATGTTAGTGTGTGATATAATTTAGTGTGTCATATATGTTAGTGTGTGACATATGTTAGTGTGTGATATATTTTAGTGTGTGATATATTTTAGTGTGTGATATATGTTAGTGTGTGATATATGTTAATGTGTGATATATTTTAGTGTGTGATATATGTTAGTGTGTGATAAATGTTAGTGTGTGATATATGTTAGTGTGTGATATATGTTAGTGTGTGATATATGTTAGTGTGTGATATATGTTAGTGTGTGATATATGTTAGTGTGTGATATATGTTAGTGTGTGATATATGTTAGTGTGTGATATATGTTAATGTGTGATATATGTTAGCGTGTGATATATGTTAATGTGTGATATATGTTAGTGTGTGATATGTTAGTGTGTTATATATGTTAGTGTGTGATATATGTTAGTGTGTGATATATGTTAATGTGTGATATATGTTAGTGTGTGATATATGTTAGTGTGTGATATATGTTAGTGTGTGATATATGTTAGTGTGTGATATATGTTAATGTGTGATATATGTTAGTGTGTGATATATGTTAATGTGTGATATATGTTAGTGTGTGATATGTTAGTGTGTTATATATGTTAGTGTGTGATTTATTTTAGTGTGTGATATATGTTAGTGTGTGATATATGTTAATGTGTGATATATGTTAGTGTGTGATATATGTTAGTGTGTGATATACGTTAGTGTGTGATATATGTCAGTGTGTGATATATGTTAGTGTATGATATATGTTAGTGTGTGATATATGTTAGTGTGTGATATATTTTGGTGTGTGATATATGTTAGTGTGTAATATATGTTAGTGTGTGATATATGTTAGTGTGTGTTATATGATAGTGTGTGATATATGTTAGTGTGTGATATATGTTAGTGTGTGATATATGTTAGTGTGTGATATATGATAGTGTGTGATATATGTTAGTGTGTGATATATGTTAGTGTGTGATATATGTTAGTGTGTAATATATGTTAGTGTGTGATATATGTTAGTGTGTGATATATGTTAGTGTGTAACATATGTTAGTGTGTGTATATGTTAGTGTGTAATATATGTTAGTGTGTAAATATATTTTGGTGGATGATATATGTTAGTGTGTGATATATGTTAATGTGTGATATATGTTAGTGTGTGATATATGTTAGTGTATAATATATGTTACTGTGTGATATATGTTAGTGTGTGATATATGTTAGTGCGTGATATATGGTAGTGTGTGATAATGTATGATATATGTTAGTGTGTGATATATGTTAATGTGTGATATATGTTAGTGTGTGATATATGATAGTGTGTGATATATGTTAGTGTGTGATATATGTTAGTATGTGATATATGTTAGTGTGTGATCTAATTTAGTGTGTCATATATGTTAGTGTGTGATATATGTTAGTGTGTGATATATTTTAGTGTGTGATATATTTTAGTGTGTGATATATGTTAGTGTGTGATATATGTTAGTGTGTGATATATGTTAGTGTGTGATATATGTTAGTGTGTGATATATGTTAGTGTGTGATATATGTTAATGTGTGATATATGTTAGTGTGTGATATATGTTAGTGTGTGATATATGTTAATGTGTGATATATGTTAGTGTGTGATATATGTTAATTTGTGATATATGTTAGTGTGTGATATATGTTAGTGTGTGATATATGTTAGTGTGTGATATATGTTAGTGTGTGATATATGTTAGTGTGTAATATATGTTAGTGTGTGATATATGTTAGTGAGTGATATATGTTAATGTGTGATATATGTTAGTGTGTGATATATGTTAGTGTGTAATATATTTTAGTATGTGATATATGTTAGTGTGTGATATAAGTTAGTGTGTGATATATGTTAGTGTATGATATATGTTAGTGTGTGATATATGTTAGTGTGTGATATAAGTTAGTGTGTGATATATGTTAGTGTGTGATATATGTTAGTGTGTGATATATGTTAGTGTGTGATATACGTTAGTGTGTGATATATGTCAGTGTGTGATATATGTTAGTGTATGATATATGTTAGTGTGTGATTTATGTTAGTGTGTGATATATTTTGGTGTGTGATATATGTTAGTGTGTAATATATGTTAGTGTGTGATATATGTTAGTGTGTGATATATGATAGTGTGTGATATATGTTAATGTGTGATATATGTTAGTGTGTGATATATGTTAGTGTGTGATATATGATAGTGTGTGATATATGTTAGTGTGTGATATATGTTAGTGTGTGATATATGTTAGTGTGTGATATATGTTAATGTGTGATATATGTTAGTGTGTGATATATGTTAATTTGTGATATATGTTAGCGTGTGATATATGTTAGTGTGTGATATATGTTAGTGTGTGATATATGTTAGTGTGTGATATATGTTAGTGTGTAATATATGTTAGTGTGTGATATAAGTTAGTGTGTGATATATGTTAGTGTATGATATATGTTAGAGTGTGATATATGTTAGTGTGTGATATAAGTTAGTGTGTGATATATGTTAGTGTGTGATATATGTTAGTGTGTGATATATGTTAGTGTGTGATATACGTTAGTGTGTGATATATGTCAGTGTGTGATATATGTTAGTGTATGATATATGTTAGTGTGTGATATATGTTAGTGTGTGATATATTTTGGTGTGTGATATATGTTAGTGTGTAATATATGTTAGTGTGTGATATATGACAGTGTGTGATATATGATAGTGTGTGATATATGTTAGTGTGTGATATATGTTAGTGTGTGATATATGTTAGTGTGTGATATATGATAGTGTGTGATATATGTTAGTGTGTGATATATGTAAGTGTGTGATATATGTTAGTGTGTGATATATTTTGGTGTGTGATATATGTTAGTGTGTAATATATGTTAGTGTGTGATATATGTTAGTGTGTGATATATGATAGTGTGTAATATATGTTAGTGTGTGATATATGTTAGTGTGTGATATATGTTAGTGTGTAACATATGTTAGTGTGTGTATATGTTAGTGTGTAATATATGTTAGTGTGTAAATATATTTTGGTGTATGATATATGTTAGTGTGTGATATATGTTAATGTGTGATATATGTTAGTGTGTGATATATGTTAGTGTATAATATATGTTACTGTGTGATATATGTTAGTGTGTGATATATGTTAGTGCGTGATATATGGTAGTGTGTGATAATGTGTGATATATGTTAGTGTGTGATATATGATAGTGTGTGATATATGATAGTGTGTGATATATGTTAGTGTGTGATATATGTTAGTGTGTGATATATGTTAGTGTGTGATATATGTTAGTGTGTGATATATGTTAGTGTGTGATATATGTTAGTGTGTGATATATGATAGTGTGTGATATATGTTAGTGTGTGATATATGTTAATGTGTGATATATGTTAGTGTGTGATATATGATAGTGTGTGATATATGTTAGTGTGTGATATATGTTAGTGTGTGATATATGTTAGTGTGTGATATAATTTAGTGTGTCATATATGTTAGTGTGTGACATATGTTAGTGTGTGATATATTTTAGTGTGTGATATATTTTAGTGTGTGATATATGTTAGTGTGTGATATATGTTAGTGTGTGATATATTTTAGTGTGTGATATATGTTAGTGTGTGATAAATGTTAGCGCGTGATATATGTTAGTGTGTGATTTATGTTAGTGTGTGATATATGTTAGTGTGTGATATATGTTAGTGTGTTATATATGTTAGTGTGTGATATATGTTAGTGTGTGATATATGTTAATGTGTGATATATGTTAGTGTGTGATATATGTTAGTGTGTGATATATGTTAGTGTGTGATATATGTTAGTGTGTGATATATGTTAATGTGTGATATATGTTAGTGTGTGATATATGTTAATGTGTGATATATGTTAGTGTGTGATATGTTAGTGTGTTATATATGTTAGTGTGTGATTTATTTTAGTGTGTGATATATGTTAGTGTGTGATATATGTTAATGTGTGATATATGTTAGTGTGTGATATATGTTAGTGTGTGATATATGTCAGTGTGTGATATATGTTAATGTGTGATATATGTTAGTGTGTGATATATGTTAGTGTGTGATATATGTTAATGTGTGATATATGTTAGTGTGTGATATATGTTAATGTGTGATATATGTTAGTGTGTGATATATGCTAGTGTGTGATATATGTTAGTGTGTGATATATGTTAGTGTGTGATATATGTTAGTGTGTGATATATGTTAGTGTGTGATATATGTTAGTGTGTGATATATTTTAGTGTGTGATATATGTTAATGTGTGATATATGTTAGTGTGTGATATATGCTAGTGTGTGATATATGTTAGTGTGTAATATATCTTAGTGTGTGGTATATGTTAGTGTGTGATATAAGTTAGTGTGTGATATATGTTAGTGTGTGATATATGTTAGTGTGTGATATATGTTAGTGTGTGATATATGTTAGTGTGTGATATATGTTAGTGTGTGATATATGTTAGTGTGTGATATATTTTAGTGTGTGATATATGTTAGTGTGTGATATATGTTAATGTGTGATATATGTTAGTGTGTGATATATGTTAGTGTGTGATATATGTTAATGTGTGATATATGTCAGTGTGTGATATATGTTAGTGTGTGATATATGTTAATGTGTGATATATGTTAGTGTGTGATATATGTTAATTTGTGATATATGTTAGTGTGTGATATATGTTAGTGTGTGATATATGTTAGTGTGTGATATATGTTAGTGTGTGATATATGTTAATGTGTGATATATGTTAGTGTGTGATATATGTTAGTGTGTAATATATTTTAGTATGTGATATATGTTAGTGTGTGATATAAGTTAGTGTGTGATATATGTTAGTGTATGATATATGTTAGTGTCTGATATATGTTAGTGTGTGATATAAGTTAGTGTGTGATATATGTTAGTGTGTGATATATGTTAGTGTGTGATATATGTTAGTGTGTGATATACGTTAGTGTGTGATATATGTCAGTGTGTGATATATGTTAGTGTATGATATATGTTAGTGTGTGATATATGTTAGTGTGTGATATATTTTGTTGTGTGATATATGTTAGTGTGTAATATATGTTAGTGTGTGATATATGTTAGTGTGTGATATATGATAGTGTGTGATATATGTTAGTGTGTGATATATGTTAGTGTGTGATATATGTTAGTGTGTGATATATGATAGTGTGTGATATATGTTAGTGTGTGATATATGTTAGTGTGTGATATATGTTAGTGTGTGATATATGTTAGTGTATGATATATGTTAGTGTCTGATATATGTTAGTGTGTGATATATGTTAGTGTGTGATATATGTTAGTGTGTGATATATGTTAGTGTGTGATATATGATAGTGTGTGATATATGTTAGTGTGTGATATATGTTAGTGTGTGATATATGTTAGTGTGTGATATATGTTAGTGTGTGATATATGTTAGTGTGTAATATATGTTAGTGTGTGATATAAGTTAGTGCGTGATATATGGTAGTGTGTGATAATGTATGATATATGTTAGTGTGTGATATATGTTAATGTGTGATATATGTTAGTGTGTGATATATGATAGTGTGTGATATATGTTAGTGTGTGATATATGTTAGTGTGTGATATATGTTAGTGTGTGATCTAATTTAGTGTGTTATATATGTTAGTGTGTGATATATGTTAGTGTGTGATATATTTTAGTGTGTGATATATTTTAGTGTGTGATATATGTTAGTGTGTGATATATGTTAGTGTGTGATATATTTTAGTGTGTGATATATGTTAGTGTGTGATATATGTTAGTGTGTGATATATGTTAATGTGTGATATATGTTAGTGTGTGATATATGTTAATGTGTGATATATGTTAGTGTGTGATATATGTTAGTGTGTGATATATGTTAGTGTGTGATATATGTTAGTGTGTGATATATGTTAATGTGTGATATATGTTAGTGTGTGATATATGTTAGTGTGTGATATATGTTAGTGTGTGATATATGTTAGTGTGTGATATATGTTAGTGTGTAATATATTTTAGTATGTGATATATGTTAGTGTGTGATATAAGTTAGTGTGTGATATATGTTAGTGTATGATATATGTTAGTGTCTGATATATGTTAGTGTGTGATATAAGTTAGTGTGTGATATATGTTAGTGTGTGATATATGTTAGTGTGTGATATATGTTAGTGTGTGATATACGTTAGTGTGTGATATATGTCAGTGTGTGATATATGTTAGTGTATGATATATGTTAGTGTGTGATATATGTTAGTGTGTGATATATTTTGGTGTGTGATATATGTTAGTGTGTAATATATGTTAGTGTGTGATATATGTTAGTGTGTGATATATGATAGTGTGTGATATATGTTAGTGTGTGATATATGTTAATGTGTGATATATTTTAGTGTGTGATATATTTTAGTGTGTGATATATGTTAGTGTGTGATATATGTTAGTGTGTGATATATGTTAGTGTGTGATATATGTTAGTGTGTGATATATGTTAGTGTGTGATATATGTTAATGTGTGATATATGTTAGTGTGTGATATATGTTAGTGTGTGATATATGTTAATGTGTGATATATGTTAGTGTGTGATATATGTTAATTTTTGATATATGTTAGTGTGTGATATATGTTAGTGTGTGATATATGTTAGTGTGTGATATATGTTAGTGTGTGATATATGTTAGTGTGTAATATATGTTAGTGTGTGATATATGTTAGTGAGTGATATATGTTAATGTGTGATATATGTTAGTGTGTGATATATGTTAGTGTGTAATATATTTTAGTATGTGATATATGTTAGTGTGTGATATAAGTTAGTGTGTGATATATGTTAGTGTATGATATATGTTAGTGTGTGATATATGTTAGTGTGTGATATAAGTTAGTGTGTGATATATGTTAGTGTGTGATATATGTTAGTGTGTGATATATGTTAGTGTGTGATATACGTTAGTGTGTGATATATGTCAGTGTGTGATATATGTTAGTGTATGATATATGTTAGTGTGTGATTTATGTTAGTGTGTGATATATTTTGGTGTGTGATATATGTTAGTGTGTAATATATGTTAGTGTGTGATATATGTTAGTGTGTGATATATGATAGTGTGTGATATATGTTAATGTGTGATATATGTTAGTGTGTGATATATGTTAGTGTGTGATATATGATAGTGTGTGATATATGTTAGTGTGTGATATATGTTAGTGTGTGATATATGTTAGTGTGTGATATATGTTAATGTGTGATATATGTTAGTGTGTGATATATGTTAATTTGTGATATATGTTAGCGTGTGATATATGTTAGTGTGTGATATATGTTAGTGTGTGATATATGTTAGTGTGTGATATATGTTAGTGTGTAATATATGTTAGTGTGTGATATAAGTTAGTGTGTGATATATGTTAGTGTATGATATATGTTAGTGTGTGATATATGTTAGTGTGTGATATAAGTTAGTGTGTGATATATGTTAGTGTGTGATATATGTTAGTGTGTGATATATGTTAGTGTGTGATATACGTTAGTGTGTGATATATGTCAGTGTGTGATATATGTTAGTGTATGATATATGTTAGTGTGTGATATATGTTAGTGTGTGATATATTTTGGTGTGTGATATATGTTAGTGTGTAATATATGTTAGTGTGTGATATATGATAGTGTGTGATATATGATAGTGTGTGATATATGTTAGTGTGTGATATATGTTAGTGTGTGATATATGTTAGTGTGTGATATATGATAGTGTGTGATATATGTTAGTGTGTGATATATGTAAGTGTGTGATATATGTTAGTGTGTGATATATTTTGGTTTGTGATATATGTTAGTGTGTAATATATGTTAGTGTGTGATATATGTTAGTGTGTGATATATGATAGTGTGTAATATATGTTAGTGTGTGATATATGTTAGTGTGTGATATATGTTAGTGTGTAACATATGTTAGTGTGTGTATATGTTAGTGTGTAATATATGTTAGTGTGTAAATATATTTTGGTGTATGATATATGTTAGTGTGTGATATATGTTAATGTGTGATATATGTTAGTGTGTGATATATGTTAGTGTATAATATATGTTACTGTGTGATATATGTTAGTGTGTGATATATGTTAGTGCGTGATATATGGTAGAGTGTGATAATGTGTGATATATGTTAGTGTGTGATATATGATAGTGTGTGATATATGATAGTGTGTGATATATGTTAGTGTGTGATATATGTTAGTGTGTGATATATGTTAGTGTGTGATATATGTTAGTGTGTGATATATGTTAGTGTGTGATATACGTTAGTGTGTGATATATGATAGTGTGTGATATATGTTAGTGTGTGATATATGTTAATGTGTGATATATGTTAGTGTGTGATATATGATAGTGTGTGATATATGTTAGTGTGTGATATATGTTAGTGTGTGATATATGTTAGTGTGTGATATAATTTAGTGTGTCATATATGTTAGTGTGTGACATATGTTAGTGTGTGATATATTTTAGTGTGTGATATATTTTAGTGTGTGATATATGTTAGTGTGTGATATATGTTAGTGTGTGATATATGTTAGTGTGTTATATATGTTAGTGTGTGATATATGTTAGTGTGTGATATATGTTAATGTGTGATATATGTTAGTGTGTGATATATGTTAGTGTGTGATATATGTTAGTGTGTGATATATGTTAGTGTGTGATATATGTTAATGTGTGATATATGTTAGTGTGTGATATATGTTAATGTGTGATATATGTTAGTGTGTGATATGTTAGTGTGTTATATATGTTAGTGTGTGATTTATTTTAGTGTGTGATATATGTTAGTGTGTGATATATGTTAATGTGTGATATATGTTAGTGTGTGATATATGTTAGTGTGTGATATATGTCAGTGTGTAATATATGTTAATGTGTGATATATGTTAGTGTGTGATGTATGTTAGTGTGTGATATATGTTAATGTGTGATATATGTTAGTGTGTGATATATGTTAATGTGTGATATATGTTAGTGTGTGATATATGCTAGTGTGTGATATATGTTTGTGTGTGATATATGTTAGTGTTTTATATATGTTAGTGTGTGATATATGTTAGTGTGTGATATATTTTAGTGTGTGATATATGTTAATGTGTGATATATGTTAGTGTGTGATATATGCTAGTGTGTGATATATGTTAGTGTGTAATATATCTTAGTGTGTGGTATATGTTAGTGTGTGATATAAGTTAGTGTGTGATATATGTTAGTGTGTGATATATTTTAGTGTGTGATATATGTTAGTGTGTGATATATGTTAATGTGTGATATATGTTAGTGTGTGATATATGTTAGTGTGTGATATATGTTAATGTGTGATATATGTTAGTGTGTGATATATGTTAGTGTGTGATATATGTTAATGTGTGATATATGTTAGTGTGTGATATATGTTAATTTGTGATATATGTTAGTGTGTGATATATGTTAGTGTGTGATATATGTTAGTGTGTGATATATGTTAGTGTGTGATATATGTTAATGTGTGATATATGTTAGTGTGTGATATATGTTAGTGTGTAATATATTTTAGTATGTGATATATGTTAGTGTGTGATATAAGTTAGTGTGTGATATATGTTAGTGTATGATATATGTTAGTGTCTGATATATGTTAGTGTGTGATATAAGTTAGTGTGTGATATATGTTAGTGTGTGATATATGTTAGTGTGTGATATATGTTAGTGTGTGATATACGTTAGTGTGTGATATATGTCAGTGTGTGATATATGTTAGTGTATGATATATGTTAGTGTGTGATATATGTTAGTGTGTGATATATGTTAATGTGTGATATATGTTAGTGTGTGATATATGTTAATGTGTGATATATGTTAGTGTGTGATATATGTTAGTATGTGATATATGTTAGTGTGTGATCTAATTTAGTGTGTCATATATGTTAGTGTGTGATATATGTTAGTGTGTGATATATTTTAGTGTGTGATATATTTTAGTGTGTGATATATGTTAGTGTGCGATATATGTTAGTGTGTGATATATGTTAGTGTGTGATATATGTTAGTGTGTGATATATGTTAGTGTGTGATATATGTTAATGTGTGATATATGTTAGTGTGTGATATATGTTAGTGTGTGATATATGTTAATGTGTGATATATGTTAGTGTGTGATATATGTTAATTTTTGATATATGTTAGTGTGTGATATATGTTAGTGTGTGATATATGTTAGTGTGTGATATATGTTAGTGTGTGATATATGTTAGTGTGTAATATATGTTAGTGTGTGATATATGTTAGTGAGTGATATATGTTAATGTGTGATATATGTTAGTGTGTGATATATGTTAGTGTGTAATATATTTTAGTATGTGATATATGTTAGTGTGTGATATAAGTTAGTGTGTGATATATGTTAGTGTATGATATATGTTAGTGTGTGATATATGTTAGTGTGTGATATAAGTTAGTGTGTGATATATGTTAGTGTGTGATATATGTTAGTGTGTGATATATGTTAGTGTGTGATATACGTTAGTGTGTGATATATGTCAGTGTGTGATATATGTTAGTGTATGATATATGTTAGTGTGTGATTTATGTTAGTGTGTGATATATTTTGGTGTGTGATATATGTTAGTGTGTAATATATGTTAGTGTGTGATATATGTTAGTGTGTGATATATGATAGTGTGTGATATATGTTAATGTGTGATATATGTTAGTGTGTGATATATGTTAGTGTGTGATATATGATAGTGTGTGATATATGTTAGTGTGTGATATATGTTAGTGTGTGATATATGTTAGTGTGTGATATATGTTAATGTGTGATATATGTTAGTGTGTGATATATGTTAATTTGTGATATATGTTAGCGTGTGATATATGTTAGTGTGTGATATATGTTAGTGTGTGATATATGTTAGTGTGTGATATATGTTAGTGTGTAATATATGTTAGTGTGTGATATAAGTTAGTGTGTGATATATGTTAGTGTATGATATATGTTAGTGTGTGATATATGTTAGTGTGTGATATAAGTTAGTGTGTGATATATGTTAGTGTGTGATATATGTTAGTGTGTGATATATGTTAGTGTGTGATATACGTTAGTGTGTGATATATGTCAGTGTGTGATATATGTTAGTGTATGATATATGTTAGTGTGTGATATATGTTAGTGTGTGATATATTTTGGTGTGTGATATATGTTAGTGTGTAATATATGTTAGTGTGTGATATATGATAGTGTGTGATATATGATAGTGTGTGATATATGTTAGTGTGTGATATATGTTAGTGTGTGATATATGTTAGTGTGTGATATATGATAGTGTGTGATATATGTTAGTGTGTGATATATGTAAGTGTGTGATATATGTTAGTGTGTGATATATTTTGGTTTGTGATATATGTTAGTGTGTAATATATGTTAGTGTGTGATATATGTTAGTGTGTGATATATGATAGTGTGTAATATATGTTAGTGTGTGATATATGTTAGTGTGTGATATATGTTAGTGTGTAACATATGTTAGTGTGTGTATATGTTAGTGTGTAATATATGTTAGTGTGTAAATATATTTTGGTGTATGATATATGTTAGTGTGTGATATATGTTAATGTGTGATATATGTTAGTGTGTGATATATGTTAGTGTATAATATATGTTACTGTGTGATATATGTTAGTGTGTGATATATGTTAGTGCGTGATATATGGTAGTGTGTGATAATGTGTGATATATGTTAGTGTGTGATATATGATAGTGTGTGATATATGATAGTGTGTGATATATGTTAGTGTGTGATATATGTTAGTGTGTGATATATGTTAGTGTGTGATATATGTTAGTGTGTGATATATGTTAGTGTGTGATATACGTTAGTGTGTGATATATGATAGTGTGTGATATATGTTAGTGTGTGATATATGTTAATGTGTGATATATGTTAGTGTGTGATATATGATAGTGTGTGATATATGTTAGTGTGTGATATATGTTAGTGTGTGATATATGTTAGTGTGTGATATAATTTAGTGTGTCATATATGTTAGTGTGTGACATATGTTAGTGTGTGATATATTTTAGTGTGTGATATATTTTAGTGTGTGATATATGTTAGTGTGTGATATATGTTAGTGTGTGATATATTTTAGTGTGTGATATATGTTAGTGTGTGATAAATGTTAGCGTGTGATATATGTTAGTGTGTGATATATGTTAGTGTGTGATATATGTTAGTGTGTGATATATGTTAGTGTGTTATATATGTTAGTGTGTGATATATGTTAGTGTGTGATATATGTTAATGTGTGATATATGTTAGTGTGTGATATATGTTAGTGTGTGATATATGTTAGTGTGTGATATATGTTAGTGTGTGATATATGTTAATGTGTGATATATGTTAGTGTGTGATATATGTTAATGTGTGATATATGTTAGTGTGTGATATGTTAGTGTGTTATATATGTTAGTGTGTGATTTATTTTAGTGTGTGATATATGTTAGTGTGTGATATATGTTAATGTGTGATATATGTTAGTGTGTGATATATGTTAGTGTGTGATATATGTCAGTGTGTGATATATGTTAATGTGTGATATATGTTAGTGTGTGATATATGTTAGTGTGTGATATATGTTAATGTGTGATATATGTTAGTGTGTGATATATGTTAATGTGTGATATATGTTAGTGTGTGATATATGCTAGTGTGTGATATATGTTTGTGTGTGATATATGTTAGTGTGTGATATATGTTAGTGTGTGATATATGTTAGTGTGTGATATATGTTAGTGTGTGATATATTTTAGTGTGTGATATATGTTAATGTGTGATATATGTTAGTGTGTGATATATGCTAGTGTGTGATATATGTTAGTGTGTAATATATCTTAGTGTGTGGTATATGTTAGTGTGTGATATAAGTTAGTGTGTGATATATGTTAGTGTGTGATATATTTTAGTGTGTGATATATGTTAGTGTGTGATATATGTTAATGTGTGATATATGTTAGTGTGTGATATATGTTAGTGTGTGATATATGTTAATGTGTGATATATGTTAGTGTGTGATATATGTTAGTGTGTGATATATGTTAATGTGTGATATATGTTAGTGTGTGATATATGTTAATTTGTGATATATGTTAGTGTGTGATATATGTTAGTGTGTGATATATGTTAGTGTGTGATATATGTTAGTGTGTGATATATGTTAATGTGTGATATATGTTAGTGTGTGATATATGTTAGTGTGTAATATATTTTAGTATGTGATATATGTTAGTGTGTGATATAAGTTAGTGTGTGATATATGTTAGTGTATGATATATGTTAGTGTCTGATATATGTTAGTGTGTGATATAAGTTAGTGTGTGATATATGTTAGTGTGTGATATATGTTAGTGTGTGATATATGTTAGTGTGTGATATACGTTAGTGTGTGATATATGTCAGTGTGTGATATATGTTAGTGTATGATATATGTTAGTGTGTGATATATGTTAGTGTGTGATATATTTTTTTGTGTGATATATGTTAGTGTGTAATATATGTTAGTGTGTGATATATGTTAGTGTGTGATATATGATAGTGTGTGATATATGTTAGTGTGTGATATATGTTAGTGTGTGATATATGTTAGTGTGTGATATATGATAGTGTGTGATATATGTTAGTGTGTGATATATGTTAGTGTGTGATATATGTTAGTGTGTGATATATGTTAGTGTATGATATATGTTAGTGTCTGATATATGTTAGTGTGTGATATATGTTAGTGTGTGATATATGTTAGTGTGTGATATATGTTAGTGTGTGATATATGATAGTGTGTGATATATGTTAGTGTGTGATATATGTTAGTGTGTGATATATGTTAGTGTGTGATATATGTTAGTGTGTGATATATGTTAGTGTGTAATATATGTTAGTGTGTGATATAAGTTAGTGCGTGATATATGGTAGTGTGTGATAATGTATGATATATGTTAGTGTGTGATATATGTTAATGTGTGATATATGTTAGTGTGTGATATATGATAGTGTGTGATATATGTTAGTGTGTGATATATGTTAGTGTGTGATATATGTTAGTGTGTGATCTAATTTAGTGTGTCATATATGTTAGTGTGTGATATATGTTAGTGTGTGATATATTTTAGTGTGTGATATATTTTAGTGTGTGATATATGTTAGTGTGTGATATATGTTAGTGTGTGATATATTTTAGTGTGTGATATATGTTAGTGTGTGATATATATTAGTGTGTGATATATGTTAGTGTGTGATATATGTTAGTGTGTGATATATGTTAGTGTGTGATATATGTTAGTGTGTGATATATGTTAGTGTGTGATATATGTTAGTGTGTGATATATGTTAATGTGTGATATATGTTAGTGTGTGATATATGTTAATGTGTGATATATGTTAGTGTGTGATATATGTTAGTGTGTGATATATGTTAGTGTGTGATATATGTTAGTGTGTGATATATGTTAATGTGTGATATATGTTAGTGTGTGATATACGTTAGTGTGTGATATATGTTAGTGTGTGATATATGTTAGTGTGTGATATATGTTAGTGTGTGATATATGTTAGTGTGTAATATATCTTAGTATGTGATATATGTTAGTGTGTGATATATCTTAGTGTGTAATATATCTTAGTGTGTGGTATATGTTAGTGTGTGATATAAGTTAGTGTGTGATATATGTTAGTGTGTGATTTATTTTAGTGTGTGATATATGTTAGTGTCTGATATATGTTAATGTGTGATATATGTTAGTGTGTGATATATGTTAGTGTGTGATATATGTTAGTGTGTGATATATGTTAATGTGTGATATATGTTAGTGTGTGATATATGTTAGTGTGTGATATATGTTAATGTGTGATATATGTTAGTGTGTGATATATGTTAATGTGTGATATATGTTAGTGTGTGATATATGTTAGTGTGTGATATATGTTAGTGTGTGATATATGTTAATTTGTGATATATGTTAGTGTGTGATATATGTTAGTGTGTGATATATGTTAGTGAGTGATATATGTTAATGTGTGATATATGTTAGTGTGTGATATATGTTAGTGTTTGATATATGTTAGTGTGTGATATATGTTAGTGTGTGATATATGTTAGTGTGTGATATATGTTAGCGTGTGATATATGTTAGTGTGTGATATATGTTAGTGTGTGATATATGTTAATGTGTGATATATGTTAGTGTGTGATATATGTTAGTGTGTGATATATGTTAATGTGTGATATATGTTAGTGTGTGATATATGATAGTGTGTGATATATGTTAGTGTGTGATATATGTTAGTGTGTGATATATGTTAGTGTGTGATATAATTTAGTGTGTGATATATTTTAGTGTGTGATATATGTTAGTGTGTGATATATGTTAGTGTGTGATATATGTTAGTGTGTGATATATGTTAGTGTGTGATATATGTTAGTGTGTGATATATGTTAGTGTGTGATATAATTTAGTGTGTGATATATGTTAGTGTGTGATATATGTTAGTGTGTGATATATGTTAGTGTGTGATATAATTTAGTGTGTGATATATGTTAGTGTGTGGTATATGTTAGTGTGTGATATATGTTAGTGTGTGATATATTTTAGTGTGTGATATATGTTAGTGTGTGATATATGTTAGTGTGTGATATATGTTAGTGTGTGATATAATTTAGTGTGTGATATATGTTAGTGTGTGGTATATGTTAGTGTGTGATATAAGTTAGTGTGTAATATATGTTAGTGTATAATATGTGTTAGTGTGTGATATATGTTAGTGTGTTATATATGTTAGTGTGTGATATATGTTAGTGTGTGATATAATTTAGTGTGTGATATATGTTAGTGTGTGGTATATGTTAGTGTGTGATATAAGTTAGTGTGTAATATATGTTAGTGTATAATATGTGTTAGTGTGTGATATATGTTAGTATGTGATATATGTTAGTGTGTGATATAAGTTAGTGTGTGATATATGTTATTGTATGATATATGTTAGTGTGTGATATATGTTAGTGTGTGATATAAGTTAGTGTGTGATATATGTTAGTGTGTGATATATGTTAGTGTGTGATATATGTTAGTGTGTGATATACGTTAGTGTGTGATATATGTTAATGTGTGATATATGTTAGTGTGTGATATATGTTAATGTGTGATATATGTTAGTGTGTGATATATGCTAGTGTGTGATATATGTTAGTGTGTGATATATGTTAGTGTGTGATATATGTTAGTGTGTGATATATTTTAGTGTGTGATATATGTTAGTGTGTGATATATGTTAATGTGTGATATATGTTAGTGTGTGATATATGTTAGTGTGTGATATATGTTAGTGTGTGATATATGTTAATGTGTGATATATGTTAGTGTGTGATATATGTTAGTGTGTGATATATGTTAGTGTGTGATATATGTTAGTGTGTGATATATGTTAGGGTGTGATATATGTTAGTGTGTGATATATGTTAGTGTGTGATATATTTTGGTGTGTGATATATGTTAGTGTGTAATATATGTTAGTGTGTGATATATGTTAGTGTGTGATATATGTTAGTGTGTGATATATGTTAGTGTGTGATATATGTTAGTGTGTAACATATGTTAGTGTGTGTATATGTTAGTGTGTAATATATGTTAGTGTGTAAATATATTTTGGTGTATGATATATGTTAGTGTGTGATGTATGTTAATGTGTGATATATGTTAGTGTGTGATATATGTTAGTGTATAATATATGTTACTGTGTGATATATGTTAGTGTGTGATATATGTTAGTGCGTGATATATGGTAGTGTGTGATAATGTGTGATATATGTTAGTGTGTGATATATGATAGTGTGTGATATATGTTAGTGTGTGATATACGTTAGTGTGTGATATATGTTAGTGTGTGATATATGTTAGTGTATGATATATGTTAGTGTGTGATATATGTTAGTGTGTGATATATTTTGGTGTGTGATATATGTTAGTGTGTAATATATGTTAGTGTGTGATATATGTTAATGTGTGATATATGTTAGTGTGTGATATATGTTAATGTGTGATATATGTTAGTGTGTGATATATGTTAGTGTGTGATATATGTTAGTGTGTGATATATGTTAATGTGTGATATATGTTAGTGTGTGATATATGTTAGTGTGTGATATATGTTAGTGTGTGATATATGTTAGTGTGTGATATATGTTAGTGTGTGATATATGTTAGTGTGTAATATATCTTAGTGTGTGGTATATGTTAGTGTGTGATATAAGTTAGTGTGTGATATATGTTAGTGTCTGATTTATTTTAGTGTGTGATATATGTTAGTGTGTGATATATGTTAATGTGTGATATATGTTAGTGTGTGATATATGTTAGTGTGTGATATATGTTAGTGTGTGATATATGTTAATGTGTGATATATGTTAGTGTGTAACATATGTTAGTGTGTGTATATGTTAGTGTGTAATATATGTTAGTGTGTAAATATATTTTGGTGTATGATATATGTTAGTGTGTGATATATGTTAATGTGTGATATATGTTAGTGTGTGATATATGTTAGTGTATAATATATGTTACTGTGTGATATATGTTAGTGTGTGATATATGTTAGTGCGTGATATATGGTAGTGTGTGATAATGTGTGATATATGTTAGTGTGTGATATATGATAGTGTGTGATATATGATAGTGTGTGATATATGTTAGTGTGTGATATATGTTAGTGTGTGATATATGTTAGTGTGTGATATATGTTAGTGTGTGATATATGTTAGTGTGTGATATACGTTAGTGTGTGATATATGATAGTGTGTGATATATGTTAGTGTGTGATATATGTTAATGTGTGATATATGTTAGTGTGTGATATATGATAGTGTGTGATATATGTTAGTGTGTGATATATGTTAGTGTGTGATATATGTTAGTGTGTGGTATAATTTAGTGTGTCATATATGTTAGTGTGTGACATATGTTAGTGTGTGATATATTTTAGTGTGTGATATATTTTAGTGTGTGATATATGTTAGTGTGTGATATATGTTAGTGTGTGATATATTTTAGTGTGTGATATATGTTAGTGTGTGATAAATGTTAGCGTGTGATATATGTTAGTGTGTGATATATGTTAGTGTGTGATATATGTTAGTGTGTGATATATGTTAGTGTGTTATATATGTTAGTGTGTGATATATGTTAGTGTGTGATATATGTTAATGTGTGATATATGTTAGTGTGTGATATATGTTAGTGTGTGATATATGTTAGTGTGTGATATATGTTAGTGTGTGATATATGTTAATGTGTGATATATGTTAGTGTGTGATATGTTAGTGTGTTATATATGTTAGTGTGTGATTTATTTTAGTGTGTGATATATGTTAGTGTGTGATATATGTTAATGTGTGATATATGTTAGTGTGTGATATATGTTAGTGTGTGATATATGTCAGTGTGTGATATATGTTAATGTGTGATATATGTTAGTGTGTGATATATGTTAGTGTGTGATATATGTTAATGTGTGATATATGTTAGTGTGTGATATATGTTAATGTGTGATATATGTTAGTGTGTGATATATGCTAGTGTGTGATATATGTTTGTGTGTGATATATGTTAGTGTGTGATATATGTTAGTGTGTGATATATGTTAGTGTGTGATATATGTTAGTGTGTGATATATTTTAGTGTGTGATATATGTTAATGTGTGATATATGTTAGTGTGTGATATATGCTAGTGTGTGATATATGTTAGTGTGTAATATATCTTAGTGTGTGGTATATGTTAGTGTGTGATATAAGTTAGTGTGTGATATATGTTAGTGTGTGATATATTTTAGTGTGTGATATATGTTAGTGTGTGATATATGTTAATGTGTGATATATGTTAGTGTGTGATATATGTTAGTGTGTGATATATGTTAATGTGTGATATATGTTAGTGTGTGATATATGTTAGTGTGTGATATATGTTAATGTGTGATATATGTTAGTGTGTGATATATGTTAATTTGTGATATATGTTAGTGTGTGATATATGTTAGTGTGTGATATATGTTAGTGTGTGATATATGTTAGTGTGTGATATATGTTAATGTGTGATATATGTTAGTGTGTGATATATGTTAGTGTGTAATATATTTTAGTATGTGATATATGTTAGTGTGTGATATAAGTTAGTGTGAGATATATGTTAGTGTATGATATATGTTAGTGTCTGATATATGTTAGTGTGTGATATAAGTTAGTGTGTGATATATGTTAGTGTGTGATATATGTTAGTGTGTGATATATGTTAGTGTGTGATATACGTTAGTGTGTGATATATGTCAGTGTGTGATATATGTTAGTGTATGATATATGTTAGTGTGTGATATATGTTAGTGTGTGATATATTTTGTTGTGTGATATATGTTAGTGTGTAATATATGTTAGTGTGTGATATATGTTAGTGTGTGATATATGATAGTGTGTGATATATGTTAGTGTGTGATATATGTTAGTGTGTGATATATGTTAGTGTGTGATATAATTTAGTGTGTCATATATGTTAGTGTGTGACATATGTTAGTGTGTGATATATTTTAGGGTGTGATATATTTTAGTGTGTGATATATGTTAGTGTGTGATATATGTTAGTGTGTGATATATTTTAGTGTGTGATATATGTTAGTGTGTGATAAATGTTAGCGTGTGATATATGTTAGTGTGTGATATATGTTAGTGTGTGATATATGTTAGTGTGTGATATATGTTAGTGTGTTATATATGTTAGTGTGTGATATATGTTAGTGTGTGATATATGTTAATGTGTGATATATGTTAGTGTGTGATATATGTTAGTGTGTGATATATGTTAGTGTGTGATATATGTTAGTGTGTGATATATGTTAATGTGTGATATATGTTAGTGTGTGATATATGTTAATGTGTGATATATGTTAGTGTGTGATATGTTAGTGTGTTATATATGTTAGTGTGTGATTTATTTTAGTGTGTGATATATGTTAGTGTGTGATATATGTTAATGTGTGATATATGTTAGTGTGTGATATATGTTAGTGTGTGATATATGTCAGTGTGTGATATATGTTAATGTGTGATATATGTTAGTGTGTGATATATGTTAGTGTGTGATATATGTTAATGTGTGATATATGTTAGTGTGTGATATATGTTAATGTGTGATATATGTTAGTGTGTGATATATGCTAGTGTGTGATATATGTTTGTGTGTGATATATGTTAGTGTGTGATATATGTTAGTGTGTGATATATGTTAGTGTGTGATATATGTTAGTGTGTGATATATTTTAGTGTGTGATATATGTTAATGTGTGATATATGTTAGTGTGTGATATATGCTAGTGTGTGATATATGTTAGTGTGTAATATATCTTAGTGTGTGGTATATGTTAGTGTGTGATATAAGTTAGTGTGTGATATATGTTAGTGTGTGATATATTTTAGTGTGTGATATATGTTAGTGTGTGATATATGTTAATGTGTGATATATGTTAGTGTGTGATATATGTTAGTGTGTGATATATGTTAATGTGTGATATATGTTAGTGTGTGATATATGTTAGTGTGTGATATATGTTAATGTGTGATATATGTTAGTGTGTGATATATGTTAATTTGTGATATATGTTAGTGTGTGATATATGTTAGTGTGTGATATATGTTAGTGTGTGATATATGTTAGTGTGTGATATATGTTAATGTGTGATATATGTTAGTGTGTGATATATGTTAGTGTGTAATATATTTTAGTATGTGATATATGTTAGTGTGTGATATAAGTTAGTGTGAGATATATGTTAGTGTATGATATATGTTAGTGTCTGATATATGTTAGTGTGTGATATAAGTTAGTGTGTGATATATGTTAGTGTGTGATATATGTTAGTGTGTGATATATGTTAGTGTGTGATATACGTTAGTGTGTGATATATGTCAGTGTGTGATATATGTTAGTGTATGATATATGTTAGTGTGTGATATATGTTAGTGTGTGATATATTTTGTTGTGTGATATATGTTAGTGTGTAATATATGTTAGTGTGTGATATATGTTAGTGTGTGATATATGATAGTGTGTGATATATGTTAGTGTGTGATATATGTTAGTGTGTGATATATGTTACTGTGTGATATATGTTAGTGTGTGATATATGTTAGTGCGTGATATATGGTAGTGTGTGATAATGTGTGATATATGTTAGTGTGTGATATATGATAGTGTGTGATATATGATAGTGTGTGATACATGTTAGTGTGTGATATATGTTAGTGTGTGATATATGTTAGTGTGTGATATATGTTAGTGTGTGATATATGTTAGTGTGTGATATACGTTAGTGTGTGATATATGATAGTGTGTGATATATGTTAGTGTGTGATATATGTTAATGTGTGATATATGTTAGTGTGTGATATATGATAGTGTGTGATATATGTTAGTGTGTGATATATGTTAGTGTGTGATATATGTTAGTGTGTGATATAATTTAGTGTGTCATATATGTTAGTGTGTGACATATGTTAGTGTGTGATATATTTTAGTGTGTGATATATTTTAGTGTGTGATATATGTTAGTGTGTGATATATGTTAGTGTGTGATATATTTTAGTGTGTGATATATGTTAGTGTGTGATAAATGTTAGCGTGTGATATATGTTAGTGTGTGATATATGTTAGTGTGTGATATATGTTAGTGTGTGATATATGTTAGTGTGTTATATATGTTAGTGTGTGATATATGTTAGTGTGTGATATATGTTAATGTGTGATATATGTTAGTGTGTGATATATGTTAGTGTGTGATATATGTTAGTGTGTGATATATGTTAGTGTGTGATATATGTTAATGTGTGATATATGTTAGTGTGTGATATATGTTAATGTGTGATATATGTTAGTGTGTGATATGTTAGTGTGTTATATATGTTATTGTGTGATTTATTTTAGTGTGTGATATATGTTAGTGTGTGATATATGTTAATGTGTGATATATGTTAGTGTGTGATATATGTTAGTGTGTGATATATGTCAGTGTGTGATATATGTTAATGTGTGATATATGTTAGTGTGTGATATATGTTAGTGTGTGATATATGTTAATGTGTGATATATGTTAGTGTGTGATATATGTTAATGTGTGATATATGTTAGTGTGTGATATATGCTAGTGTGTGATATATGTTTGTGTGTGATATATGTTAGTGTGTGATATATGTTAGTGTGTGATATATGTTAGTGTGTGATATATGTTAGTGTGTGATATATTTTAGTGTGTGATATATGTTAATGTGTGATATATGTTAGTGTGTGATATATGCTAGTGTGTGATATATGTTAGTGTGTAATATATCTTAGTGTGTGGTATATGTTAGTGTGTGATATAAGTTAGTGTGTGATATATGTTAGTGTGTGATATATTTTAGTGTGTGATATATGTTAGTGTGTGATATATGTTAATGTGTGATATATGTTAGTGTGTGATATATGTTAGTGTGTGATATATGTTAATGTGTGATATATGTTAGTGTGTGATATATGTTAGTGTGTGATATATGTTAATGTGTGATATATGTTAGTGTGTGATATATGTTAATTTGTGATATATGTTAGTGTGTGATATATGTTAGTGTGTGATATATGTTAGTGTGTGATATATGTTAGTGTGTGATATATGTTAATGTGTGATATATGTTAGTGTGTGATATATGTTAGTGTGTAATATATTTTAGTATGTGATATATGTTAGTGTGTGATATAAGTTAGTGTGTGATATATGTTAGTGTATGATATATGTTAGTGTCTGATATATGTTAGTGTGTGATATAAGTTAGTGTGTGATATATGTTAGTGTGTGATATATGTTAGTGTGTGATATATGTTAGTGTGTGATATACGTTAGTGTGTGATATATGTCAGTGTGTGATATATGTTAGTGTATGATATATGTTAGTGTGTGATATATGTTAGTGTGTGATATATTTTGTTGTGTGATATATGTTAGTGTGTAATATATGTTAGTGTGTGATATATGTTAGTGTGTGATATATGATAGTGTGTGATATATGTTAGTGTGTGATATATGTTAGTGTGTGATATATGTTAGTGTGTGATATATGATAGTGTGTGATATATGTTAGTGTGTGATATATGTTAGTGTGTGATATATGTTAGTGTGTGATATATGTTAGTGTATGATATATGTTAGTGTCTGATATATGTTAGTGTGTGATATATGTTAGTGTGTGATATATGTTAGTGTGTGATATATGTTAGTGTGTGATATATGATAGTGTGTGATATATGTTAGTGTGTGATATATGTTAGTGTGTGATATATGTTAGTGTGTGATATATGTTAGTGTGTGATATATGTTAGTGTGTAATATATGTTAGTGTGTGATATAAGTTAGTGCGTGATATATGGTAGTGTGTGATAATGTATGATATATGTTAGTGTGTGATATATGTTAATGTGTGATATATGTTAGTGTGTGATATATGATAGTGTGTGATATATGTTAGTGTGTGATATATGTTAGTGTGTGATATATGTTAGTGTGTGATCTAATTTAGTGTGTCATATATGTTAGTGTGTGATATATGTTAGTGTATGATATATGTTAGTGTGTGATATATGTTAGTGTGTGATATATTTTGTTGTGTGATATATGTTAGTGTGTAATATATGTTAGTGTGTGATATATGTTAGTGTGTGATATATGATAGTGTGTGATATATGTTAGTGTGTGATATATGTTAGTGTGTGATATATGTTAGTGTGTGATATATGTTAGTGTGTGATATATGATAGTGTGTGATATATGTTAGTGTGTGATATATGTTAGTGTGTGATATATGTTAGTGTGTGATATATGTTAGTGTATGATATATGTTAGTGTCTGATATATGTTAGTGTGTGATATATGTTAGTGTGTGATATATGTTAGTGTGTGATATATGTTAGTGTGTGATATATGATAGTGTGTGATATATGTTAGTGTGTGATATATGTTAGTGTGTGATATATGTTAGTGTGTGATATATGTTAGTGTGTGATATATGTTAGTGTGTAATATATGTTAGTGTGTGATATAAGTTAGTGCGTGATATATGGTAGTGTGTGATAATGTATGATATATGTTAGTGTGTGATATATGTTAATGTGTGATATATGTTAGTGTGTGATATATGATAGTGTGTGATATATGTTAGTGTGTGATATATGTTAGTGTGTGATATATGTTAGTGTGTGATCTAATTTAGTGTGTCATATATGTTAGTGTGTGATATATGTTAGTGTGTGATATATTTTAGTGTGTGATATATTTTAGTGTGTGATATATGTTAGTGTGTGATATATGTTAGTGTGTGATATATTTTAGTGTGTGATATATGTTAGTGTGTGATATATATTAGTGTGTGATATATGTTAGTGTGTGATATATGTTAGTGTGTGATATATGTTAGTGTGTGATATATGTTAGTGTGTGATATATGTTAGTGTGTGATATATGTTAGTGTGTGATATATGTTAATGTGTGATATATGTTAGTGTGTGATATATGTTAATGTGTGATATATGTTAGTGTGTGATATATGTTAGTGTGTGATATATGTTAGTGTGTGATATATGTTAGTGTGTGATATATGTTAATGTGTGATATATGTTAGTGTGTGATATACGTTAGTGTGTGATATATGTTAGTGTGTGATATATGTTAGTGTGTGATATATGTTAGTGTGTGATATATGTTAGTGTGTAATATATCTTAGTGTGTGATATATGTTAGTGTGTGATATATCTTAGTGTGTAATATATCTTAGTGTGTGGTATATGTTAGTGTGTGATATAAGTTAGTGTGTGATATATGTTAGTGTGTGATTTATTTTAGTGTGTGATATATGTTAGTGTCTGATATATGTTAATGTGTGATATATGTTAGTGTGTGATATATGTTAGTGTGTGATATATGTTAGTGTGTGATATATGTTAATGTGTGATATATGTTAGTGTGTGATATATGTTAGTGTGTGATATATGTTAATGTGTGATATATGTTAGTGTGTGATATATGTTAATGTGTGATATATGTTAGTGTGTGATATATGTTAGTGTGTGATATATGTTAGTGTGTGATATATGTTAATTTGTGATATATGTTAGTGTGTGATATATGTTAGTGTGTGATATATGTTAGTGAGTGATATAAGTTAATGTGTGATATATGTTAGTGTGTGATATATGTTAGTGTTTGATATATGTTAGTGTGTGATATATGTTAGTGTGTGATATATGTTAGTGTGTGATATATGTTAGCGTGTGATATATGTTAGTGTGTGATATATGTTAGTGTGTGATATATGTTAATGTGTGATATATGTTAGTGTGTGATATATGTTAGTGTGTGATATATGTTAATGTGTGATATATGTTAGTGTGTGATATATGATAGTGTGTGATATATGTTAGTGTGTGATATATGTTAGTGTGTGATATATGTTAGTGTGTGATATAATTTAGTGTGTGATATATGTTAATGTGTGGTATATGTTAGTGTGTGATATATGTTAGTGTGTGATATATTTTAGTGTGTGATATATGTTAGTGTGTGATATATGTTAGTGTGTGATATATGTTAGTGTGTGATATATGTTAGTGTGTGATATATGTTAGTGTGTGATATATGTTAGTGTGTGATATAATTTAGTGTGTGATATATGTTAGTGTGTGATATATGTTAGTGTGTGATATATGTTAGTGTGTGATATAATTTAGTGTGTGATATATGTTAGTGTGTGGTATATGTTAGTGTGTGATATATGTTAGTGTGTGATATATTTTAGTGTGTGATATATGTTAGTGTGTGATATATGTTAGTGTGTGATATATGTTAGTGTGTGATATAATTTAGTGTGTGATATATGTTAGTGTGTGGTATATGTTAGTGTGTGATATAAGTTAGTGTGTAATATATGTTAGTGTATAATATGTGTTAGTGTGTGATATATGTTAGTGTGTTATATATGTTAGTGTGTGATATATGTTAGTGTGTGATATAATTTAGTGTGTGATATATGTTAGTGTGTGGTATATGTTAGTGTGTGATATAAGTTAGTGTGTAATATATGTTAGTGTATAATATGTGTTAGTGTGTGATATATGTTAGTATGTGATATATGTTAGTGTGTGATATAAGTTAGTGTGTGATATATGTTATTGTATGATATATGTTAGTGTGTGATATATGTTAGTGTGTGATATAAGTTAGTGTGTGATATATGTTAGTGTGTGATATATGTTAGTGTGTGATATATGTTAGTGTGTGATATACGTTAGTGTGTGATATATGTTAATGTGTGATATATGTTAGTGTGTGATATATGTTAATGTGTGATATATGTTAGTGTGTGATATATGCTAGTGTGTGATATATGTTAGTGTGTGATATATGTTAGTGTGTGATATATGTTAGTGTGTGATATATTTTAGTGTGTGATATATGTTAGTGTGTGATATATGTTAATGTGTGATATATGTTAGTGTGTGATATATGTTAGTGTGTGATATATGTTAGTGTGTGATATATGTTAATGTGTGATATATGTTAGTGTGTGATATATGTTAGTGTGTGATATATGTTAGTGTGTGATATATGTTAGTGTGTGATATATGTTAGGGTGTGATATATGTTAGTGTGTGATATATGTTAGTGTGTGATATATTTTGGTGTGTGATATATGTTAGTGTGTAATATATGTTAGTGTGTGATATATGTTAGTGTGTGATATATGTTAGTGTGTGATATATGTTAGTGTGTGATATATGTTAGTGTGTAACATATGTTAGTGTGTGTATATGTTAGTGTGTAATATATGTTAGTGTGTAAATATATTTTGGTGTATGATATATGTTAGTGTGTGATGTATGTTAATGTGTGATATATGTTAGTGTGTGATATATGTTAGTGTATAATATATGTTACTGTGTGATATATGTTAGTGTGTGATATATGTTAGTGCGTGATATATGGTAGTGTGTGATAATGTGTGATATATGTTAGTGTGTGATATATGATAGTGTGTGATATATGTTAGTGTGTGATATACGTTAGTGTGTGATATATGTTAGTGTGTGATATATGTTAGTGTATGATATATGTTAGTGTGTGATATATGTTAGTGTGTGATATATTTTGGTGTGTGATATATGTTAGTGTGTAATATATGTTAGTGTGTGATATATGTTAATGTGTGATATATGTTAGTGTGTGATATATGTTAATGTGTGATATATGTTAGTGTGTGATATATGTTAGTGTGTGATATATGTTAGTGTGTGATATATGTTAATGTGTGATATATGTTAGTGTGTGATATATGTTAGTGTGTGATATATGTTAGTGTGTGATATATGTTAGTGTGTGATATATGTTAGTGTGTGATATATGTTAGTGTGTAATATATCTTAGTGTGTGGTATATGTTAGTGTGTGATATAAGTTAGTGTGTGATATATGTTAGTGTCTGATTTATTTTAGTGTGTGATATATGTTAGTGTGTGATATATGTTAATGTGTGATATATGTTAGTGTGTGATATATGTTAGTGTGTGATATATGTTAGTGTGTGATATATGTTAATGTGTGATATATCTTAGTGTGTGATATATGTTAGGGTGTGATATATGTTAATGTGTCGATATATGTTAATGTGTGATATATGTTAGTGTGTGATATATGTTAGTGTGTGATATATGTTAGTGTGCGATATATGTTAGTGTGTGATATATGTTAGTGTGTGATATATGATAGTGTGTGATATATGTTAGTGTGTGATATACGTTAGTGTTTGATATATGTTAGTGTGTGATATATGTTAGTGTATGATATATGTTAGTGTGTGATATATGTTAGTGTGTGATATATTTTGGTGTGTGATATATGTTAGTGTGTAATATATGTTAGTGTGTGATATATGTTAATGTGTGATATATGTTAGTGTGTGATATATGTTAATGTGTGATATATGTTAGTGTGTGATATATGTTAGTGTGTGATATATGTTAGTGTGTGATATATGTTAATGTGTGATATATGTTAGTGTGTGATATATGTTAGTGTGTGATATATGTTAGTGTGTGATATATGTTAGTGTGTGATATATGTTAGTGTGTGATATATGTTAGTGTGTAATATATCTTAGTGTGTGGTATATGTTAGTGTGTGATATAAGTTAGTGTGTGATATATGTTAGTGTCTGATTTATTTTAGTGTGTGATATATGTTAGTGTGTGATATATGTTAATGTGTGATATATGTTAGTGTGTGATATATGTTAGTGTGTGATATATGTTAGTGTGTGATATATGTTAATGTGTGATATATCTTAGTGTGTGATATATGTTAGGGTGTGATATATGTTAATGTGTCGATATATGTTAATGTGTGATATATGTTAGTGTGTGATATATGTTAGTGTGTGATATATGTTAGTGTGCGATATATGTTAGTGTGTGATATATGTTAGTGTGTGATATATGTTAATGTGTGATATATGTTAGTGTGTGATATATGTTAGTGTGTGATATATGTTAATGTGTGATATATGTTAGTGTGTGATATATGATAGTGTGTGATATATGTTAGTGTGTGATATATGTTAGTGTGTGATATATGTTAGTGTGTGATATAATTTAGTGTGTGATATATGTTAGTGTGTGATATATGTTAGTGTGTGATATATGTTAGTGTGTGATATATTTTAGTGTGTGATATATGTTAGTGTGTGATATATGTTAGTGTGTGATATATGTTAGTGTGTGATATATGTTAGTGTGTGATATATGTTAGTGTGTGATATATGTTAGTGTGTGATATATGTTAGTGTGTGATATAATTTAGTGTTATATATGTTAGGGTGTGATACATGTTAGTGTGCGATATATGTTAGTGTGTGATATATGTTAGTGTGTGATATATGTTAGTGTGTGATATACGTTAGTGTGTGATATATGTTAGTGTGTGATATATGTTAGTGTGTGATATAAGTTAGTGTGTAATATATGTTAGTGTATAATATGTGTTAGTGTGTGATATATGTTAGTGTGTGATATATGTTAGTGTGTGATATATGTTATTGTGTGATATATGTTAGTGTGTGATATATGTTAGTGTGTGATATATGTTAGTGTGTAATATATTTTAGTATGTGATATATGTTAGTGTGTGATATCAGTTAGTGTGTGATATATGTTAGTGTATGATATATGTTAGTGTGTGATATATGTTAGTGTGTGATATATGTTAGTGTGTGATATATGATAGTGTGTGATATATGTTAGTGTCTGATATATGTTAGTGTGTGATATATGTTAGTGTGTGATATAATTTAGTGTGTGATATATGATAGTGTGTGGTATATGTTAGTGTGTGATATATGTTAGTGTGTGATATATTTTAGTGTGTGATATATGTTAGTGTGTGATATATGTTAGTGTGTGATATATGTTAGTGTGTGATATATGTTAGTGTGTGATATATGTTAGTGTGTGATATATGTTAGTGTGTGATATATGTTAGTGTGTGATATAATTTAGTGTTATATATGTTAGTGTGTGATACATGTTAGTGTGCGATATATGTTAGTGTGTGATATATGTTAGTGTGTGATATATGTTAATGTGTGATATATGTTAGTGTGTGATATATGTTAGTGTGTGATATATGTTAGTGTGTGATATATGTTAGTGTGTGATATATGTTAGTGTGTGATATATGTTAGTGTGTAATATATCTTAGTGTGTGGTATATGTTAGTGTGTGATATAAGTTAGTGTGTGATATATGTTAGTGTCTGATTTATTTTAGTGTGTGATATATGTTAGTGTGTGATATATGTTAATGTGTGATATATGTTAGTGTGTGATATATGTTAGTGTGTGATATATGTTAGTGTGTGATATATGTTAATGTGTGATATATCTTAGTGTGTGATATATGTTAGGGTGTGATATATGTTAATGTGTCTATATATGTTAATGTGTGATATATGTTAGTGTGTGATATATGTTAGTGTGTGATATATGTTAGTGTGCGATATATGTTAGTGTGTGATATATGTTAGTGTGTGATATATGTTAATGTGTGATATATGTTAGTGTGTGATATATGTTAGTGTGTGATATATGTTAATGTGTGATATATGTTAGTGTGTGATATATGATAGTGTGTGATATATGTTAGTGTGTGATATATGTTAGTGTGTGATATATGTTAGTGTGTGATATAATTTAGTGTGTAATATATGTTAGTGTGTGATATATGTTAGTGTGTGATATATGTTAGGGTGTGATATATTTTAGTGTGTGATATATGTTAGTGTGTGATATATGTTAGTGTGTGATATATGTTAGTGTGTGATATATGTTAGTGTGTGATATATGTTAGTGTGTGATATATGTTAGTGTGTGATATATGTTAGTGTGTGATATATGTTAGTGTGTGATATAATTTAGTGTTATATATGTTAGGGTGTGATACATGTTAGTGTGCGATATATGTTAGTGTGTGATATATGTTAGTGTGTGATATATGTTAGTGTGTGATATACGTTAGTGTGTGATATATGTTAGTGTGTGATATATGTTAGTGTGTGATATAAGTTAGTGTGTAATATATGTTAGTGTATAATATGTGTTAGTGTGTGATATATGTTAGTGTGTGATATATGTTAGTGTGTGATATATGTTATTGTGTGATATATGTTAGTGTGTGATATATGTTAGTGTGTGATATATGTTAGTGTGTAATATATTTTAGTATGTGATATATGTTAGTGTGTGATATCAGTTAGTGTGTGATATATGTTAGTGTATGATATATGTTAGTGTGTGATATATGTTAGTGTGTGATATATGTTAGTGTGTGATATATGATAGTGTGTGATATATGTTAGTGTCTGATATATGTTAGTGTGTGATATATGTTAGTGTGTGATATAATTTAGTGTGTGATATATGTTAGTGTGTGGTATATGTTAGTGTGTGATATATGTTAGTGTGTGATATATTTTAGTGTGTGATATATGTTAGTGTGTGATATATGTTAGTGTGTGATATATGTTAGTGTGTGATATATGTTAGTGTGTGATATATGTTAGTGTGTGATATATGTTAGTGTGTGATATAATTTAGTGTTATATATGTTAGTGTGTGATACATGTTAGTGTGCGATATATGTTAGTGTGTGATATATGTTAGTGTGTGATATATGTTAGTGTGTGATATACGTTAGTGTGTGATATATGTTAGGGTGTGATATATGTTAGTGTGTGATATAAGTTAGTGTGTAATATATGTTAGTGTATAATATGTGTTAGTGTGTGATATATGTTAGTGTGCTATATATGTTAGTGTGTGATATATGTTATTGTGTGATATATGTTAGTGTGTGATATATGTTAGTGTGTGATATATGTTAGTGTGTAATATATTTTAGTATGTGATATATGTTAGTGTGTGATATAAGTTAGTGTGTGATATATGTTAGTGTATGATATATGTTAGTGTGTGATATATGTTAGTGTGTGATATAAGTTAGTGTGTGATATATGTTAGTGTGTGATATATGTTAGTGTGTGATATATGTTAGTGTGTGATATACGTTAGTGTGTGATATATGTTAGTGTGTGATATATGTTAGTGTGTGATATATTTTGGTGTGTGATATATGTTAGTGTGTAATATATGTTAGTGTGTGATATATGTTAGTGTGTGATATATGATAGTGTGTGATATATGTTAGTGTGTGATATATGTTAGTGTGTGATATATGTTAGTGTATGATATATGTTAGTGTGTGATATATTTTGGTGTGTGATATATGTTAGTGTGTAATATATGTTAGTGTGTGATATATGTTAGTGTGTGATATATGTTAGTGTGAGATATATGTTAGTGTGTGATATATGTTAGTGTGTAACATATGTTAGTGTGTGTATATGTTAGTGTGTAATATATGTTAGTGTGTAAATATATTTTGGTGTATGATATATGTTAGTGTGTGATATATGTTAATGTGTGATATATGTTAGTGTGTGATATATGTTAGTGTATAATATATGTTACTGTGTGATATACGTTAGTGTGTGATATATTTTGGTGTGTGATATATGTTAGTGTGTAATATATGTTAGTGTGTGATATATGTTAATATGTGATATATGTTAGTGTGTGATATATGTTAATGTGTGATATATGGTAGTGTGTGATATATCTTAGTGTGTGATATATGTTAGTGTGTGATATATGTTAGTGTGTGATATATGTTAGTGTGTGATATATGTTAGTTTGCGATATATGTTAGTGTGTGATATATGTTAGTGTGTGATATATGTTAATGTGTGATATATGTTAGTGTGTGATATATGTTAGTGTGTGATATATGTTAGTGTATGATATATGTTAGTGTGTGATATATGTTAGTGTGTGATATATTTTGGTGTGTGATATACGTTAGTGTGTAATATATGTTAGTGTGTGATATATGTTAATATGTGATATATGTTAGTGTGTGATATATGTTAATGTGTGATATATGTTAGTGTGTGATATATGTTAGTGTGTGATATATGTTAGTGTCTGATATATGTTAGTGTGTGATATACGTTAATGTGTGATATATGTTAGTGTGTGATATATGTTAGTGTGTGATATATGTTAGTGTGCGATATATGTTAGTGTGTGATATATGTTAGTGTGTGATATATGTTAGTGTGTAATATATCTTAGTGTGTGGTATATGTTAATGTGTGATATATGTTAGTGTGTGATATCAGTTAGTGTGTGATATATGTTAGTGTATGATATATGTTAGTGTGTGATATATGTTAGTGTGTGATATATGTTAGTGTGTGATATATGATAGTGTGTGGTATATGTTAGTGTGTGATATATGTTAGTGTGTGATATATTTTAGTGTGTGATATATGTTAGTGTGTGATATATGTTAGTGTGTGATATATGTTAGTGTGTGATATATGTTAGTGTGTGATATATGTTAGTGTGTGATATATGTTAGTGTGATATAATTTAGTGTTATATATGTTAGTGTGTGATACATGTTAGTGTGCGATATATGTTAGTGTGTGATATATGTTAGTGTGTGATATATGTTAATGTGTGATATATGTTAGTGTGTGATATATGTTAGTGTGTGATATATGTTAGTGTGTGATATATGTTAGTGTGTGATATATGTTAGTGTGTGATATATGTTAGTGTGTAATATATCTTAGTGTGTGGTATATGTTAGTGTGTGATATAAGTTAGTGTGTGATATATGTTAGTGTCTGATTTATTTTAGTGTGTGATATATGTTAGTGTGTGATATATGTTAATGTGTGATATATGTTAGTGTGTGATATATGTTAGTGTGTGATATATGTTAGTGTGTGATATATGTTAATGTGTGATATATCTTAGTGTGTGATATATGTTAGGGTGTGATATATGTTAATGTGTCGATATATGTTAATGTGTGATATATGTTAGTGTGTGATATATGTTAGTGTGTGATATATGTTAGTGTGCGATATATGTTAGTGTGTGATATATGTTAGTGTGTGATATATGTTAATGTGTGATATATGTTAGTGTGTGATATATGTTAGTGTGTGATATATGTTAATGTGTGATATATGTTAGTGTGTGATATATGATAGTGTGTGATATATGTTAGTGTGTGATATATGTTAGTGTGTGATATATGTTAGTGTGTGATATAATTTAGTGTGTGATATATGTTAGTGTGTGATATATGTTAGTGTGTGATATATGTTAGTGTGTGATATATTTTAGTGTGTGATATATGTTAGTGTGTGATATATGTTAGTGTGTGATATATGTTAGTGTGTGATATATGTTAGTGTGTGATATATGTTAGTGTGTGATATATGTTAGTGTGTGATATAATTTAGTGTTATATATGTTAGGGTGTGATACATGTTAGTGTGCGATATATGTTAGTGTGTGATATATGTTAGTGTGTGATATATGTTAGTGTGTGATATACGTTAGTGTGTGATATATGTTAGTGTGTGATATATGTTAGTGTGTGATATAAGTTAGTGTGTAATATATGTTAGTGTATAATATGTGTTAGTGTGTGATATATGTTAGTGTGTGATATATGTTAGTGTGTGATATATGTTATTGTGTGATATATGTTAGTGTGTGATATATGTTAGTGTGTGATATATGTTAGTGTGTAATATATTTTAGTATGTGATATATGTTAGTGTGTGATATCAGTTAGTGTGTGATATATGTTAGTGTATGATATATGTTAGTGTGTGATATATGTTAGTGTGTGATATATGTTAGTGTGTGATATATGATAGTGTGTGATATATGTTAGTGTCTGATATATGTTAGTGTGTGATATATGTTAGTGTGTGATATAATTTAGTGTGTGATATATGTTAGTGTGTGGTATATGTTAGTGTGTGATATATGTTAGTGTGTGATATATTTTAGTGTGTGATATATGTTAGTGTGTGATATATGTTAGTGTGTGATATATGTTAGTGTGTGATATATGTTAGTGTGTGATATATGTTAGTGTGTGATATATGTTAGTGTGTGATATAATTTAGTGTTATATATGTTAGTGTGTGATACATGTTAGTGTGCGATATATGTTAGTGTGTGATATATGTTAGTGTGTGATATATGTTAGTGTGTGATATACGTTAGTGTGTGATATATGTTAGGGTGTGATATATGTTAGTGTGTGATATAAGTTAGTGTGTAATATATGTTAGTGTATAATATGTGTTAGTGTGTGATATATGTTAGTGTGTTATATATGTTAGTGTGTGATATATGTTATTGTGTGATATATGTTAGTGTGTGATATATGTTAGTGTGTGATATATGTTAGTGTGTAATATATTTTAGTATGTGATATATGTTAGTGTGTGATATAAGTTAGTGTGTGATATATGTTAGTGTATGATATATGTTAGTGTGTGATATATGTTAGTGTGTGATATAAGTTAGTGTGTGATATATGTTAGTGTGTGATATATGTTAGTGTGTGATATATGTTAGTGTGTGATATACGTTAGTGTGTGATATATGTTAGTGTGTGATATATGTTAGTGTGTGATATATTTTGGTGTGTGATATATGTTAGTGTGTAATATATGTTAGTGTGTGATATATGTTAGTGTGTGATATATGATAGTGTGTGATATATGTTAGTGTGTGATATATGTTAGTGTGTGATATATGTTAGTGTATGATATATGTTAGTGTGTGATATATTTTGGTGTGTGATATATGTTAGTGTGTAATATATGTTAGTGTGTGATATATGTTAGTGTGTGATATATGTTAGTGTGAGATATATGTTAGTGTGTGATATATGTTAGTGTGTAACATATGTTAGTGTGTGTATATGTTAGTGTGTAATATATGTTAGTGTGTAAATATATTTTGGTGTATGATATATGTTAGTGTGTGATATATGTTAATGTGTGATATATGTTAGTGTGTGATATATGTTAGTGTATAATATATGTTACTGTGTGATATACGTTAGTGTGTGATATATTTTGGTGTGTGATATATGTTAGTGTGTAATATATGTTAGTGTGTGATATATGTTAATATGTGATATATGTTAGTGTGTGATATATGTTAATGTGTGATATATGGTAGTGTGTGATATATCTTAGTGTGTGATATATGTTAGTGTGTGATATATGTTAGTGTGTGATATATGTTAGTGTGTGATATATGTTAGTTTGCGATATATGTTAGTGTGTGATATATGTTAGTGTGTGATATATGTTAATGTGTGATATATGTTAGTGTGTGATATATGTTAGTGTGTGATATATGTTAATGTGTGATATATGTTAGTGTGTGATATATGTTAGTGTATGATATATGTTAGTGTGTGATATATGTTAGTGTGTGATATATTTTGGTGTGTGATATACGTTAGTGTGTAATATATGTTAGTGTGTGATATATGTTAATATGTGATATATGTTAGTGTGTGATATATGTTAATGTGTGATATATGTTAGTGTGTGATATATGTTAGTGTGTGATATATGTTAGTGTCTGATATATGTTAGTGTGTGATATACGTTAATGTGTGATATATGTTAGTGTGTGATATATGTTAGTGTGTGATATATGTTAGTGTGCGATATATGTTAGTGTGTGATATATGTTAGTGTGTGATATATGCTAGTGTGTAATATATCTTAGTGTGTGGTATATGTTAGTGTGTGATATAAGTTAGTGTGTGATATATGTTAGTGTCTGATTTATTTTAGTGTGTGATATATGTTAGTGTGTGATATATGTTAATGTGTGATATATGTTAGTGTGTGATATATGTTAGTGTGTGATATATGTTAGTGTGTGATATATGTTAATGTGTGATATATGTTATTGTGTGATATATGTTAGAGTGTGATATATGTTAATGTGTGATATATGTTAGTGTGTGATATATGTTAATGTGTGATATATGTTAGTGTGTGATATATGTTAGTGTGTGATATATGTTAGTGTGTGATATATGTTAGTGTGTAATATATGTTAGTGTGTGATATATGTTAGTGAGTGATATATGTTAATGTGTGATATATGGTAGTGTGTGATATATGTTAGTGTGTGATATATGTTAGTGTGTGATATATGTTAGTGTGTGATATATGTTAGTGTGTGATATATGTTAGTTTGCGATATATGTTAGTGTGTGATATATGTTAGTGTGTGATATATGTTAATGTGTGATATATGTTAGTGTGTGATATATGTTAGTGTGTGATATATGTTAATGTGTGATATATGTTAGTGTGTGATATCTGATAGTGTGTGATATATGTTAGTGTGTGATATATGTTAGTGTGTGATATATGTTAGTGTGTGATATAATTTAGTGTGTGATATATGTTAGTGTGTGATATATGTTAGTGTGTGATATATGTTAGTGTGTGATATATTTTAGTGTGTGATATATGTTAGTGTGTGATATATGTTAGTGTGTGATATATGTTAGTGTGTGATATATGTTAATGTGTGATATATGTTAGTGTGTGATATATGTTAGTGTGTGATATATGTTAGTGTGTGATATATGTTAGTGTGTGATATAATTTAGTGTTATATATGTTAGTGTGTGATACATGTTAGTGTGCGATATATGTTAGTGTGTGATATATGTTAGTGTGTGATATATGTTAGTGTGTGATATATGTTAGTGTATGATATATGTTAGTGTGTGATATATGTTAGTGTGTGATATATGTTAGTGTGTGATATATGTTAGTGTGTGATATATGTTAGTGTGTGATATATGTTAATGTGTGATATATGTTAGTGTGTGATATCTGATAGTGTGTGATATATGTTAGTGTGTGATATATGTTAGTGTGTGATATATGTTAGTGTGTGATATAATTTAGTGTGTGATATATGTTAGTGTGTGATATATGTTAGTGTGTGATATATGTTAATGTGTGATATATGTTAGTGTGTGATATATGTTAGTGTGTGATATATGTTAATGTGTGATATATGTTAGTGTGTGATATCTGATAGTGTGTGATATATGTTAGTGTGTGATATATGTTAGTGTGTGATATATGTTAGTGTGTGATATAATTTAGTGTGTGATATATGTTAGTGTGTGATATATGTTAGTGTGTGATATATGTTAGTGTGTGATATAATTTAGTCTGTGATATATGTTAGTGTGTGATATATGTTAGTGTGTGATATATGTTAGTGTGTGATATATGTTAATGTGTGATATATGTTAGTGTGTGATATATGTTAGTGTGTGATATATGTTAGTGTGTGATATATGTTAGTGTGTGATATAATTTAGTGTTATATATGTTAGTGTGTGATACATGTTAGTGTGCGATATATGTTAGTGTGTGATATATGTTAGTGTGTGATATATGTTAGTGTGTGATATATGTTAGTGTATGATATATGTTAGTGTGTGATATATGTTAGTGTGTGATATATGTTAGTGTGTGATATATGTTAGTGTGTGATATATGTTAGTGTGTGATATATGTTAATGTGTGATATATGTTAGTGTGTGATATCTGATAGTGTGTGATATATGTTAGTGTGTGATATATGTTAGTGTGTGATATATGTTAGTGTGTGATATAATTTAGTGTGTGATATATGTTAGTGTGTGATATATGTTAGTGTGTGATATAAGTTAGTGTGTGATATATGTTAGTGTATGATATATGTTAGTGTGTGATATATGTTAGTGTGTGATATATGTTAGTGTGTGATATATGTTAGTGTGTGATATATGTTAGTGTGTGATATATGATAGTGTGTGATATATGTTAGTGTGTGATATATGTTAGTGTGTGATATATGTTAGTGTGTGATATATGTTAGTGTGTGATATATGTTAGTGTGTAATATATGTTAGTGTGTGATATATGTTAGTGCGTGATATATGGTAGTGTGTGATAATGTATGATATATGTTAGTGTGTGATATATGTTAATGTTTGATATATGTTAGTGTGTGATATATGATAGTGTGTGATATATGTTAGTGTGTGATATAAGTTAGTGTGTGATATATGTTAGTGTGTGATCTAATTTAGTGTGTCATATATGTTAGTGTGTGATATATGTTAGTGTGTGATATATTTTAGTGTGTGATATATTTTAGTGTGTGATATATGTTAGTGTGTGATATATGTTAGTGTGTGATATATTTTAGTGTGTGATATATGTTAGTGTGTGATATATATTAGTGTGTGATATATGTTAGTGTGTGATATATGTTAGTGTGTGATATATGTTAGTGTGTGATATATGTTAGTGTGTGATATATGTTAGTGTGTGATATATGTTAGTGTGTGATATATGTTAATGTGTGATATATGTTAGTGTGTGATATATGTTAATGTGTGATATATGTTAGTGTGTGATATATGTTAGTGTGTGATATATGTTAGTGTGTGATATATGTTAGTGTGTGATATATGTTAATGTGTGATATATGTTAGTGTGTGATATATGTTAGTGTGTGATATATGTTAGTGTGTGATATATGTTAGTGTGTGATATATGTTAGTGTGTGATATATGTTAGTGTGTAATATATCTTAGTGTGTGATATATGTTAGTGTGTGATATATCTTAGTGTGTAATATATCTTAGTGTGTGGTATATGTTAGTGTGTGATATAAGTTAGTGTGTGATATATGTTAGTGTGTGATTTATTTTAGTGTGTGATATATGTTAGTGTCTGATATATGTTAATGTGTGATATATGTTAGTGTGTGATATATGTTAGTGTGTGATATATGTTAGTGTGTGATATATGTTATTGTGTGATATATGTTAGTGTGTGATATATGTTAGTGTGTGATATATGTTAATGTGTGATATATGTTAGTGTGTGATATATGTTAATGTGTGATATATGTTAGTGTGTGATATATGTTAGTGTGTGATATATGTTAGTGTGTGATATATGTTAATTTGTGATATATGTTAGTGTGTGATATATGTTAGTGTGTGATATATGTTAGTGAGTGATATATGTTAATGTGTGATATATGTTAGTGTGTGATATATGTTAGTGTTTGATATATGTTAGTGTGTGATATATGTTAGTGTGTGATATATGTTAGTGTGTGATATATGTTAGCGTGTGATATATGTTAGTGTGTGATATATGTTAGTGTGTGATATATGTTAATGTGTGATATATGTTAGTGTGTGATATATGTTAGTGTGTGATATATGTTAATGTGTGATATATGTTAGTGGGTGATATATGATAGTGTGTGATATATGTTAGTGTGTGATATATGTTAGTGTGTGATATATGTTAGTGTGTGATATAATTTAGTGTGTGATATATGTTAGTGTGTGGTATATGTTAGTGTGTGATATATGTTAGTGTGTGATATATTTTAGTGTGTGATATATGTTAGTGTGTGATATATGTTAGTGTGTGATATATGTTAGTGTGTGATATATGTTAGTGTGTGATATATGTTAGTGTGTGATATATGTTAGTGTGTGATATAATTTAGTGTGTGATATATGTTAGTGTGTGATATATGCTAGTGTGTGATATATGTTAGTGTGTGATATAATTTAGTGTGTGATATATGTTAGTGTGTGGTATATGTTAGTGTGTGATATATGTTAGTGTGTGATATATTTTAGTGTGTGATATATGTTAGTGTGTGATATATGTTAGTGTGTGATATAATTTAGTGTGTGATATATGTTAGTGTGTGGTATATGTTAGTGTGTGATATAAGTTAGTGTGTAATATATGTTAGTGTATAATATGTGTTAGTGTGTGATATATGTTAGTATGTGATATATGTTAGTGTGTGATATAAGTTAGTGTGTGATATATGTTATTGTATGATATATGTTAGTGTGTGATATATGTTAGTGTGTGATATAAGTTAGTGTGTGATATATGTTAGTGTGTGATATATGTTAGTGTGTGATATATGTTAGTGTGTGATATACGTTAGTGTGTGATATATGTTAATGTGTGATATATGTTAGTGTGTGATATATGTTAATGTGTGATATATGTTAGTGTGTGATATATGCTAGTGTGTGATATATGTTAGTGTGTGATATATGTTAGTGTGTGATATATGTTAGTGTGTGATATATTTTAGTGTGTGATATATGTTAGTGTGTGATATATGTTAATGTGTGATATATGTTAGTGTGTGATATATGTTAGTGTGTGATATATGTTAGTGTGTGATATATGTTAATGTGTGATATATGTTAGTGTGTGATATATGTTAGTGTGTGATATATGTTAGTGTGTGATATATGTTAGTGTGTGATATATGTTAGGGTGTGATATATGTTAGTGTGTGATATATGTTAGTGTGTGATATATTTTGGTGTGTGATATATGTTAGTGTGTAATATATGTTAGTGTGTGATATATGTTAGTGTGTGATATATGTTAGTGTGTGATATATGTTAGTGTGTGATATATGTTAGTGTGTAACATATGTTAGTGTGTGTATATGTTAGTGTGTAATATATGTTAGTGTGTAAATATATTTTGGTGTATGATATATGTTAGTGTGTGATATATGTTAATGTGTGATATATGTTAGTGTGTGATATATGTTAGTGTATAATATATGTTACTGTGTGATATATGTTAGTGTGTGATATATGTTAGTGCGTGATATATGGTAGTGTGTGATAATGTGTGATATATGTTAGTGTGTGATATATGATAGTGTGTGATATATGTTAGTGTGTGATATACGTTAGTGTGTGATATATGTTAGTGTGTGATATATGTTAGTGTATGATATATGTTAGTGTGTGATATATGTTAGTGTGTGATATATTTTGGTGTGTGATATATGTTAGTGTGTAATATATGTTAGTGTGTGATATATGTTAATGTGTGATATATGTTAGTGTGTGATATATGTTAATGTGTGATATATGTTAGTGTGTGATATATGTTAGTGTGTGATATATGTTAGTGTGTGATATATGTTAATGTGTGATATATGTTAGTGTGTGATATATGTTAGTGTGTGATATATGTTAGTGTGTGATATATGTTAGTGTGTGATATATGTTAGTGTGTGATATATGTTAGTGTGTAATATATCTTAGTGTGTGGTATATGTTAGTGTGTGATATATGTTATTGTGTGATATATGTTAGAGTGTGATATATGTTAGTGTCTGATTTATTTTAGTGTGTGATATATGTTAGTGTGTGATATATGTTAATGTGTGATATATGTTAGTGTGTGATATATGTTAGTGTGTGATATATGTTATTGTGTGATATATGTTAGAGTGTGATATATGTTAATGTGTGATATATGTTAGTGTGTGATATATGTTAATGTGTGATATATGTTAGTGTGTGATATATGTTAGTGTGTGATATATGTTAGTGTGTGATATATGTTAGTGTGTAATATATGTTAGTGTGTGATATATGTTAGTGAGTGATATATGTTAATGTGTGATATATGGTAGTGTGTGATATATGTTAGTGTGTGATATATGTTAGTGTGTGATATATGTTAGTGTGTGATATATGTTAGTGTGTGATATATGTTAGTTTGCGATATATGTTAGTGTGTGATATATGTTAGTGTGTGATATATGTTAATGTGTGATATATGTTAGTGTGTGATATATGTTAGTGTGTGATATATGTTAATGTGTGATATATGTTAGTGTGTGATATCTGATAGTGTGTGATATATGTTAGTGTGTGATATATGTTAGTGTGTGATATATGTTAGTGTGTGATATAATTTAGTGTGTGATATATGTTAGTGTGTGATATATGTTAGTGTGTGATATATGTTAGTGTGTGATATATTTTAGTGTGTGATATATGTTAGTGTGTGATATATGTTAGTGTGTGATATATGTTAGTGTGTGATATATGTTAATGTGTGATATATGTTAGTGTGTGATATATGTTAGTATGTGATATATGTTAGTGTGTGATATATGTTAGTGTGTGATATAATTTAGTGTTATATATGTTAGTGTGTGATACATGTTAGTGTGCGATATATGTTAGTGTGTGATATATGTTAGTGTGTGATATATGTTAGTGTGTGATATATGTTAGTGTATGATATATGTTAGTGTGTGATATATGTTAGTGTGTGATATATGTTAGTGTGTGATATATGTTAGTGTGTGATATATGTTAGTGTGTGATATATGTTAATGTGTGATATATGTTAGTGTGTGATATCTGATAGTGTGTGATATATGTTAGTGTGTGATATATGTTAGTGTGTGATATATGTTAGTGTGTGATATAATTTAGTGTGTGATATATGTTAGTGTGTGATATATGTTAGTGTGTGATATATGTTAATGTGTGATATATGTTAGTGTGTGATATATGTTAGTGTGTGATATATGTTAATGTGTGATATATGTTAGTGTGTGATATCTGATAGTGTGTGATATATGTTAGTGTGTGATATATGTTAGTGTGTGATATATGTTAGTGTGTGATATAATTTAGTGTGTGATATATGTTAGTGTGTGATATATGTTAGTGTGTGATATATGTTAGTGTGTGATATAATTTAGTGTGTGATATATGTTAGTGTGTGATATATGTTAGTGTGTGATATATGTTAGTGTGTGATATATGTTAATGTGTGATATATGTTAGTGTGTGATATATGTTAGTGTGTGATATATGTTAGTGTGTGATATATGTTAGTGTGTGATATAATTTAGTGTTATATATGTTAGTGTGTGATACATGTTAGTGTGCGATATATGTTAGTGTGTGATATATGTTAGTGTGTGATATATGTTAGTGTGTGATATATGTTAGTGTATGATATATGTTAGTGTGTGATATATGTTAGTGTGTGATATATGTTAGTGTGTGATATATGTTAGTGTGTGATATATGTTAGTGTGTGATATATGTTAATGTGTGATATATGTTAGTGTGTGATATCTGATAGTGTGTGATATATGTTAATGTGTGATATATGTTAGTGTGTGATATATGTTAGTGTATGATATATGTTAGTGTGTGATATATGTTAGTGTGTGATATATTTTAGTGTGTGATATATGTTAGTGTGTGATATATGTTAATGTGTGATATATGTTAGTGTGTGATATATGTTAGTGTGTGATATATGTTAGTGTGTGATATATGTTAATGTGTGATATATGTTAGTGTGTGATATATGTTAGTGTGTGATATATGTTAGTGTGTGATATATGTTAGTGTGTGATATATGTTAGGGTGTGATATATGTTAGTGTGTGATATATGTTAGTGTGTGATATATTTTGGTGTGTGATATATGTTAGTGTGTAATATATGTTAGTGTGTGATATATGTTAGTGTGTGATATATGTTAGTGTGTGATATATGTTAGTGTGTGATATATGTTAGTGTGTAACATATGTTAGTGTGTGTATATGTTAGTGTGTAATATATGTTAGTGTGTAAATATATTTTGGTGTGTGATATATGTTAGTGTGTGATATATCTTAGTGTGTAATATATCTTAGTGTGTGGTATATGTTAGTGTGTGATATAAGTTAGTGTGTGATATATGTTAGTGTGTGATTTATTTTAGTGTGTGATATATGTTAATTTGTGATATATGTTAGTGTGTGATATATGTTAGTGTGTGATATATGTTAGTGAGTGATATATGTTAATGTGTGATATATGTTAGTGTGTGATATATGTTAGTGTTTGATATATGTTAGTGTGTGATATATGTTAGTGTGTGATATATGTTTGTGTGTGATATATGTTAATTTGTGATATATGTTAGTGTGTGATATATGTTAGTGTGTGATATATGTTAGTGAGTGATATATGTTAATGTGTGATATATGTTAGTGTGTGATATATGTTAGTGTTTGATATATGTTAGTGTGTGATATATGTTAGTGTGTGATATATGTTAGTGTGTGATATATGTTAGCGTGTGATATATGTTAGTGTGTGATATATGTTAGTGTGTGATATATGTTAATGTGTGATATATGTTAGTGTGTGATATATGTTAGTGTGTGATATATGTTAATGTGTGATATATGTTAGTGGGTGATATATGATAGTGTGTGATATATGTTAGTGTGTGATATATGTTAGTGTGTGATATATGTTAGTGTGTGATATAATTTAGTGTGTGATATATGTTAGTGTGTGGTATATGTTAGTGTGTGATATATGTTAGTGTGTGATATATTTTAGTGTGTGATATATGTTAGTGTGTGATATATGTTAGTGTGTGATATATGTTAGTGTGTGATATATGTTAGTGTGTGATATATGTTAGTGTGTGATATATGTTAGTGTGTGATATAATTTAGTGTGTGATATATGTTAGTGTGTGATATATGTTAGTGTGTGATATATGTTAGTGTGTGATATAATTTAGTGTGTGATATATGTTAGTGTGTGGTATATGTTAGTGTGTGATATATGTTAGTGTGTGATATATTTTAGTGTGTGATATATGTTAGTGTGTGATATATGTTAGTGTGTGATATAATTTAGTGTGTGATATATGTTAGTGTGTGGTATATGTTAGTGTGTGATATAAGTTAGTGTGTAATATATGTTAGTGTATAATATGTGTTAGTGTGTGATATATGTTAGTATGTGATATATGTTAGTGTGTGATATAAGTTAGTGTGTGATATATGTTATTGTATGATATATGTTAGTGTGTGATATATGTTAGTGTGTGATATAAGTTAGTGTGTGATATATGTTAGTGTGTGATATATGTTAGTGTGTGATATATGTTAGTGTGTGATATACGTTAGTGTGTGATATATGTTAATGTGTGATATATGTTAGTGTGTGATATATGTTAATGTGTGATATATGTTAGTGTGTGATATATGCTAGTGTGTGATATATGTTAGTGTGTGATATATGTTAGTGTGTGATATATGTTAGTGTGTGATATATTTTAGTGTGTGATATATGTTAGTGTGTGATATATGTTAATGTGTGATATATGTTAGTGTGTGATATATGTTAGTGTGTGATATATGTTAGTGTGTGATATATGTTAATGTGTGATATATGTTAGTGTGTGATATATGTTAGTGTGTGATATATGTTAGTGTGTGATATATGTTAGTGTGTGATATATGTTAGGGTGTGATATATGTTAGTGTGTGATATATGTTAGTGTGTGATATATTTTGGTGTGTGATATATGTTAGTGTGTAATATATGTTAGTGTGTGATATATGTTAGTGTGTGATATATGTTAGTGTGTGATATATGTTAGTGTGTGATATATGTTAGTGTGTAACATATGTTAGTGTGTGTATATGTTAGTGTGTAATATATGTTAGTGTGTAAATATATTTTGGTGTATGATATATGTTAGTGTGTGATATATGTTAATGTGTGATATATGTTAGTGTGTGATATATGTTAGTGTATAATATATGTTACTGTGTGATATATGTTAGTGTGTGATATATGTTAGTGCGTGATATATGGTAGTGTGTGATAATGTGTGATATATGTTAGTGTGTGATATATGATAGTGTGTGATATATGTTAGTGTGTGATATACGTTAGTGTGTGATATATGTTAGTGTGTGATATATGTTAGTGTATGATATATGTTAGTGTGTGATATATGTTAGTGTGTGATATATTTTGGTGTGTGATATATGTTAGTGTGTAATATATGTTAGTGTGTGATATATGTTAATGTGTGATATATGTTAGTGTGTGATATATGTTAATGTGTGATATATGTTAGTGTGTGATATATGTTAGTGTGTGATATATGTTAGTGTGTGATATATGTTAGTGTGTGATATATGTTAGTGTGTAATATATCTTAGTGTGTGGTATATGTTAGTGTGTGATATAAGTTAGTGTGTGATATATGTTAGTGTCTGATTTATTTTAGTGTGTGATATATGTTAATGTGTGATATATGTTAGTGTGTGATATATGTTAGTGTGTGATATATGTTAGTGTGTGATATATGTTAATGTGTGATATATGTTAGTGTGTGATATATGTTAGGGTGTGATATATGTTAATGTGTCGATATATGTTAGTGTGTGATATATGTTAATGTGTGATATATGTTAGTGTGTGATATATGTTAGTGTCTGATATATGTTAGTGTGTGATATATGTTAGTGTGTAATATATGTTAGTGTGTGATATATGTTAGTGAGTGATATATGTTAATGTGTGATATATGGTAGTGTGTGATATATGTTAGTGTGTGATATATGTTAGTGTGTGATATATGTTAGTGTGTGATATATGTTAGTGTGTGATATATGTTAGTGTGCGATATATGTTAGTGTGTGATATATTATTAGTGTGTGATATATGTTAATGTGTGATATATGTTAGTGTGTGATATATGTTAGTGTGTGATATATGTTAATGTGTGATATATGTTAGTGTGTGATATATGATAGTGTGTGATATATGTTAGTGTGTGATATATGTTAGTGTGTGATATATGTTAGTGTGTGATATAATTTAGTGTGTGATATATGTTAGTGTGTGATATATGTTAGTGTGTGATATATGTTAGTGTGTGATATATTTTAGTGTGTGATATATGTTAGTGTGTGATATATGTTAGTGTGTGATATATGTTAGTGTGTGATATATGTTAGTGTGTGATATATGTTAGTGTGTGATATATGTTAGTGTGTGATATATGTTAGTGTGTGATATATGTTAGTGTGTGATATATGTTAGTGTGTGATATAATTTAGTGTTATATATGTTAGTGTGTGATACATGTTAGTGTGCGATATATGTTAGTGTGTGATATATGTTAGTGTGTGATATATGTTAGTGTGTGATATACGTTAGTGTGTGATATATGTTAGTGTGTGATATATGTTAGTGTGTGATATAAGTTAGTGTGTAATATATGTTAGTGTATAATATGTGTTAGTGTGTGATATATGTTAGTGTGTGATATATGTTAGTGTGTGATATATGTTATTGTGTGATATATGTTAGTGTGTGATATATGTTAGTGTGTGATATATGTTAGTGTGTAATATATTTTAGTATGTGATATATGTTAGTGTGTGATATAAGTTAGTGTGTGATATATGTTAGTGTATGATATATGTTAGTGTGTGATATATGTTAGTGTGTGATATATGTTAGTGTGTGATATATGATAGTGTGTGATATATGTTAGTGTCTGATATATGTTAGTGTGTGATATATGTTAGTGTGTGATATAATTTAGTGTGTGATATATGTTAGTGTGTGGTATATGTTAGTGTGTGATATATGTTAGTGTGTGATATATTTTAGTGTGTGTTATATGTTAGTGTGTGATATATGTTAGTGTGTGATATATGTTAGTGTGTGATATATGTTAGTGTGTGGTATATGTTAGTGTGTGATATATGTTAGTGTGTGATATAATTTAGTGTTATATATGTTAGTGTGTGATACATGTTAGTGTGCGATATATGTTAGTGTGTGATATATGTTAGTGTGTGATATATGTTAGTGTGTGATATACGTTAGTGTGTGATATATGTTAGGGTGTGATATATGTTAGTGTGTGATATAAGTTAGTGTGTAATATATGTTAGTGTATAATATGTGTTAGTGTGTGATATATGTTAGTGTGTTATATATGTTAGTGTGTGATATATGTTATTGTGTGATATATGTTAGTGTGTGATATATGTTAGTGTGTGATATATGTTAGTGTGTAATATATTTTAGTATGTGATATATGTTAGTGTGTGATATAAGTTAGTGTGTGATATATGTTAGTGTATGATATATGTTAGTGTGTGATATATGTTAGTGTGTGATATAAGTTAGTGTGTGATATATGTTAGTGTGTGATATATGTTAGTGTGTGATATATGTTAGTGTGTGATATACGTTAGTGTGTGATATATGTTAGTGTGTGATATATGTTAGTGTGTGATATATTTTTGGTGTGTGATATATGTTAGTGTGTAATATATGTTAGTGTGTGATATATGTTAGTGTGTGATATATGATAGTGTGTGATATATGTTAGTGTGTGATATATGTTAGTGTGTGATATATGTTAGTGTGTGATATATGTTAGTGTGTGATATATTTTGGTGTGTGATATATGTTAGTGTGTAATATATGTTAGTGTGTGATATATGTTAGTGTGTGATATATGATAGTGTGTGATATATGTTAGTGTGTGATATATGTTAGTGTGTGATATATGTTAGTGTGTGATATATGTTAGTGTGAGATATATGTTAGTGTGTGATATATGTTAGTGTGTAACATATGTTAGTGTGTGTATATGTTAGTGTGTAATATATGTTAGTGTGTAAATATATTTTGTTGTATGATATATGTTAGTGTGTGATATATGTTAATGTGTGATATATGTTAGTGTGTGATATATGTTAGTGTATAATATATGTTACTGTGTGATATACGTTAGTGTGTGATATATTTTGGTGTGTGATATATGTTAGTGTGTAATATATGTTAGTGTGTGATATATGTTAATATGTGATATATGTTAGTGTGTGATATATGTTAATGTGTGATATATGGTAGTGTGTGATATATGTTAGTGTGTGATATATGTTAGTGTGTGATATATGTTAGTGTGTGATATATGTTAGTGTGTGATATATGTTAGTTTGCGATATATGTTAGTGTGTGATATATGTTAGTGTGTGATATATGTTAATGTGTGATATATGTTAGTGTGTGATATATGTTAGTGTGTGATATATGTTAATGTGTGATATATGTTAGTGTGTGATATATGTTAGTGTATGATATATGTTAGTGTGTGATATATGTTAGTGTGTGATATATTTTGGTGTGTGATATATGTTAGTGTGTAATATATGTTAGTGTGTGATATATGTTAATATGTGATATATGTTAGTGTGTGATATATGTTAATGTGTGATATATGTTAGTGTGTGATATATGTTAGTGTGTGATATATGTTAGTGTGTGATATATGTTAGTGTGTGATATATGTTAATGTGTGATATATGTTATTGTGTGATATATGTTAGAGTGTGATATATGTTAATGTGTGATATATGTTAGTGTCTGATATATATTAGTGTGTGATATACGTTAATGTGTGATATATGTTAGTGTGTGATATATGTTAGTGTGTGATATATGTTAGTGTGCGATATATGTTAGTGTGTGATATATGTTAGTGTGTGATATATGTTAGTGTGTAATATATCTTAGTGTGTGGTATATGTTAGTGTGTGATATAAGTTAGTGTGTGATATATGTTAGTGTCTGATTTATTTTAGTGTGTGATATATGTTAGTGTGTGATATATGTTAATGTGTGATATATGTTAGTGTGTGATATATGTTAGTGTGTGATATATGTTAGTGTGTGATATATGTTAATGTGTGATATATGTTATTGTGTGATATATGTTAGAGTGTGATATATGTTAATGTGTGATATATGTTAGTGTGTGATATATGTTAATGTGTGATATATGTTAGTGTGTGATATATGTTAGTGTGTTATATATGTTAGTGTGTGATATATGTTAGTGTGTAATATATGTTAGTGTGTGATATATGTTAGTGAGTGATATATGTTAATGTGTGATATATGGTAGTGTGTGATATATGTTAGTGTGTGATATATGTTAGTGTGTGATATATGTTAGTGTGTGATATATGTTAGTGTGTGATATATGTTAGTTTGCGATATATGTTAGTGTGTGATATATGTTAGTGTGTGATATATGTTAATGTGTGATATATGTTAGTGTGTGATATATGTTAGTGTGTGATATATGTTAATGTGTGATATATGTTAGTGTGTGATATCTGATAGTGTGTGATATATGTTAGTGTGTGATATATGTTAGTGTGTGATATATGTTAGTGTGTGATATATGTTAGTGTGTGATATATGTTAGTGTGTGATATAATTTAGTGTTATATATGTTAGTGTGTGATACATGTTAGTGTGCGATATATGTTAGTGTGTGATATATGTTAGTGTGTGATATATGTTAGTGTGTGATATACGTTAGTGTGTGATATATGTTAGGGTGTGATATATGTTAGTGTGTGATATAAGTTAGTGTGTAATATATGTTAGTGTATAATATGTGTTAGTGTGTGATATATGTTAGTGTGTTATATATGTTAGTGTGTGATATATGTTATTGTGTGATATATGTTAGTGTATGATATATGTTAGTGTGTGATATATGTTAGTGTGTAATATATTTTAGTATGTGATATATGTTAGTGTGTGATATAAGTTAGTGTGTGATATATGTTAGTGTATGATATATGTTAGTGTGTGATATATGTTAGTGTGTGATATAAGTTAGTGTGTGATATATGTTAGTGTGTGATATATGTTAGTGTGTGATATATGTTAGTGTGTGATATACGTTAGTGTGTGATATATGTTAGTGTGTGATATATGTTAGTGTGTGATATATTTTGGTGTGTGATATATGTTAGTGTGTAATATATGTTAGTGTGTGATATATGTTAGTGTGTGATATATGATAGTGTGTGATATATGTTAGTGTGTGATATATGTTAGTGTGTGATATATGTTAGTGTGTGATATATGTTAGTGTGTGATATATTTTGGTGTGTGATATATGTTAGTGTGTAATATATGTTAGTGTGTGATATATGTTAGTGTGTGATATATGTTAGTGTGAGATATATGTTAGTGTGTGATATATGTTAGTGTGTAACATATGTTAGTGTGTGTATATGTTAGTGTGTAATATATGTTAGTGTGTAAATATATTTTGGTGTATGATATATGTTAGTGTGTGATATATGTTAATGTGTGATATATGTTAGTGTGTGATATATGTTAGTGTATAATATATGTTACTGTGTGATATACGTTAGTGTGTGATATATTTTGGTGTGTGATATATGTTAGTGTGTAATATATGTTAGTGTGTGATATATGTTAATATGTGATATATGTTAGTGTGTGATATATGTTAATGTGTGATATATGGTAGTGTGTGATATATCTTAGTGTGTGATATATGTTAGTGTGTGATATATGTTAGTGTGTGATATATGTTAGTGTGTGATATATGTTAGTTTGCGATATATGTTAGTGTGTGATATATGTTAGTGTGTGATATATGTTAATGTGTGATATATGTTAGTGTGTGATATATGTTAGTGTGTGATATATGTTAATGTGTGATATATGTTAGTGTGTGATATATGTTAGTGTATGATATATGTTAGTGTGTGATATATGTTAGTGTGTGATATATTTTGGTGTGTGATATACGTTAGTGTGTAATATACGTTAGTGTGTGATATATGTTAATATGTGATATATGTTAGTGTGTGATATATGTTAATGTGTGATATATGTTAGTGTGTGATATATGTTAGTGTGTGATATATGTTAGTGTCTGATATATGTTAGTGTGTGATATACGTTAATGTGTGATATATGTTAGTGTGTGATATATGTTAGTGTGTGATATATGTTAGTGTGCGATATATGTTAGTGTGTGATATATGTTAGTGTGTGATATATGTTAGTGTGTAATATATCTTAGTGTGTGGTATATGTTAGTGTGTGATATAAGTTAGTGTGTGATATATGTTAGTGTCTGATTTATTTTAGTGTGTGATATATGTTAGTGTGTGATATATGTTAATGTGTGATATATGTTAGTGTGTGATATATGTTAGTGTGTGATATATGTTAGTGTGTGATATATGTTAATGTGTGATATATGTTATTGTGTGATATATGTTAGTGTGTGATATATGTTAGTGTGTGATATATGTTAGTGTGTGATATAATTTAGTGTGTGATATATGTTAGTGTGTGATATATGTTAGTGTGTGATATATGTTAGTGTGTGATATATTTTAGTGTGTGATATATGTTAGTGTGTGATATATGTTAATGTGTGATATATGTTAGTGTGTGATATATGTTAGTGTATAATATATGTTACTGTGTCATATACGTTAGTGTGTGATATATTTTGGTGTGTGATATATGTTAGTGTGTAATATATGTTAGTGTGTGATATATGTTAATATGTGATATATGTTAGTGTGTGATATATGTTAATGTGTGATATATGGTAGTGTGTGATATATCTTAGTGTGTGATATATGTTAGTGTGTGATATATGTTAGTGTGTGATATATGTTAGTGTGTGATATATGTTAGTTTGCGATATATGTTAGTGTGTGATATATGTTAGTGTGTGATATATGTTAATGTGTGATATATGTTAGTGTGTGATATATGTTAGTGTGTGATATATGTTAATGTGTGATATATGTTAGTGTGTGATATATGTTAGTGTATGATATATGTTAGTGTGTGATATATGTTAGTGTGTGATATATTTTGGTGTGTGATATACGTTAGTGTGTAATATACGTTAGTGTGTGATATATGTTAATATGTGATATATGTTAGTGTGTGATATATGTTAATGTGTGATATATGTTAGTGTGTGATATATGTTAGTGTGTGATATATGTTAGTGTCTGATATATGTTAGTGTGTGATATACGTTAATGTGTGATATATGTTAGTGTGTGATATATGTTAGTGTGTGATATATGTTAGTGTGCGATATATGTTAGTGTGTGATATATGTTAGTGTGTGATATATGTTAGTGTGTAATATATCTTAGTGTGTGGTATATGTTAGTGTGTGATATAAGTTAGTGTGTGATATATGTTAGTGTCTGATTTATTTTAGTGTGTGATATATGTTAGTGTGTGATATATGTTAATGTGTGATATATGTTAGTGTGTGATATATGTTAGTGTGTGATATATGTTAGTGTGTGATATATGTTAATGTGTGATATATGTTATTGTGTGATATATGTTAGAGTGTGATATATGTTAATGTGTGATATATGTTAGTGTGTGATATATGTTAATGTGTGATATATGTTAGTGTGTGATATATGTTAGTTTGTGATATATGTTAGTGTGTGATATATGTTAGTGTGTAATATATGTTAGTGTGTGATATATGTTAGTGAGTGATATATGTTAATGTGTGATATATGGTAGTGTGTGATATATGTTAGTGTGTGATATATGTTAGTGTGTGATATATGTTAGTGTGTGATATATGTTAGTGTGTGATATATGTTAGTTTGCGATATATGTTAGTGTGTGATATATGTTAGTGTGTGATATATGTTAATGTGTGATATATGTTAGTGTGTGATATATGTTAGTGTGTGATATATGTTAATGTGTGATATATGTTAGTGTGTGATATCTGATAGTGTGTGATATATGTTAGTGTGTGATATATGTTAGTGTGTGATATATGTTAGTGTGTGATATAATTTAGTGTGTGATATATGTTAGTGTGTGATATATGTTAGTGTGTGATATATGTTAGTGTGTGATATATTTTAGTGTGTGATATATGTTAGTGTGTGATATATGTTAGTGTGTGATATATGTTAGTGTGTGATATATGTTAATGTGTGATATATGTTAGTGTGTGATATATGTTAGTGTGTGATATATGTTAGTGTGTGATATATGTTAGTGTGTGATATAATTTAGTGTTATATATGTTAGTGTGTGATACATGTTAGTGTGCGATATATGTTAGTGTGTGATATATGTTAGTGTGTGATATATGTTAGTGTGTGATATATGTTAGTGTATGATATATGTTAGTGTGTGATATATGTTAGTGTGTGATATATGTTAGTGTGTGATATATGTTAGTGTGTGATATATGTTAGTGTGTGATATATGTTAATGTGTGATATATGTTAGTGTGTGATATCTGATAGTGTGTGATATATGTTAGTGTGTGATATATGTTAGTGTGTGATATATGTTAGTGTGTGATATAATTTAGTGTGTGATATATGTTAGTGTGTGATATATGTTAGTGTGTGATATATGTTAATGTGTGATATATGTTAGTGTGTGATATATGTTAGTGTGTGATATATGTTAATGCGTGATATATGTTAGTGTGTGATATCTGATAGTGTGTGATATATGTTAGTGTGTGATATATGTTAGTGTGTGATATATGTTAGTGTGTGATATAATTTAGTGTGTGATATATGTTAGTGTGTGATATATGTTAGTGTGTGATATATGTTAGTGTGTGATATATTTTAGTGTGTGATATATGTTAGTGTGTGATATATGTTAGTGTGTGATATATGTTAGTGTGTGATATATGTTAATGTGTGATATATGTTAGTGTGTGATATATGTTAGTGTGTGATATATGTTAGTGTGTGATATATGTTAGTGTGTGATATAATTTAGTGTTATATATGTTAGTGTGTGATACATGTTAGTGTGCGATATATGTTAGTGTGTGATATATGTTAGTGTGTGATATATGTTAGTGTGTGATATATGTTAGTGTATGATATATGTTAGTGTGTGATATATGTTAGTGTGTGATATATGTTAGTGTGTGATATATGTTAGTGTGTGATATATGTTAGTGTGTGATATATGTTAATGTGTGATATATGTTAGTGTGTGATATCTGATAGTGTGTGATATATGTTAGTGTGTGATATATGTTAGTGTGTGATATATGTTAGTGTGTGATATAATTTAGTGTGTGATATATGTTAGTGTGTGATATATGTTAGTGTGTGATATAAGTTAGTGTGTGATATATGTTAGTGTATGATATATGTTAGTGTGTGATATATGTTAGTGTGTGATATATGTTAGTGTGTGATATATGTTAGTGTGTGATATATGTTAGTGTGTGATATATGATAGTGTGTGATATATGTTAGTGTGTGATATATGTTAGTGTGTGATATATGTTAGTGTGTGATATATGTTAGTGTGTGATATATGTTAGTGTGTAATATATGTTAGTGTGTGATATATGTTAGTGCGTGATATATGGTAGTGTGTGATAATGTATTATATATGTTAGTGTGTGATATATGTTAATGTGTGATATATGTTAGTGTGTGATATATGATAGTGTGTGATATATGTTAGTGTGTGATATATGTTAGTGTGTGATATATGTTAGTGTGTGATCTAATTTAGTGTGTCATATATGTTAGTGTGTGATATATGTTAGTGTGTGATATATTTTAGTGTGTGATATATTTTAGTGTGTGATATATGTTAGTGTGTGATATATGTTAGTGTGTGATATATTTTAGTGTGTGATATATGTTAGTGTGTGATATATATTAGTGTGTGATATATGTTAGTGTGTGATATATGTTAGTGTGTGATATATGTTAGTGTGTGATATATGTTAGTGTGTGATATATGTTAGTGTGTGATATATGTTAGTGTGTGATATATGTTAATGTGTGATATATGTTAGTGTGTGATATATGTTAATGTGTGATATATGTTAGTGTGTGATATATGTTAGTGTGTGATATATGTTAGTGTGTGATATATGTTAGTGTGTGATATATGTTAATGTGTGATATATGTTAGTGTGTGATATATGTTAGTGTGTGATATATGTTAGTGTGTGATATATGTTAGTGTGTGATATATGTTAGTGTGTGATATATGTTAGTGTGTAATATATCTTAGTGTGTGATATATGTTAGTGTGTGATATATCTTAGTGTGTAATATATCTTAGTGTGTGGTATATGTTAGTGTGTGATATAAGTTAGTGTGTGATATATGTTAGTGTGTGATTTATTTTAGTGTGTGATATATGTTAGTGTCTGATATATGTTAATGTGTGATATATGTTAGTGTGTGATATATGTTAGTGTGTGATATATGTTAGTGTGTGATATATGTTAATGTGTGATATATGTTAGTGTGTGATATATGTTAGTGTGTGATATATGTTAATGTGTGATATATGTTAGTGTGTGATATATGTTAATGTGTGATATATGTTAGTGTGTGATATATGTTAGTGTGTGATATATGTTAGTGTGTGATATATGTTAGTGTGTGATATATGTTAATGTGTGATATATGTTAGTGGGTGATATATGATAGTGTGTGATATATGTTAGTGTGTGATATATGTTAGTGTGTGATATATGTTAGTGTGTGATATAATTTAGTGTGTGATATATGTTAGTGTGTGGTATATGTTAGTGTGTGATATATGTTAGTGTGTGATATATTTTAGTGTGTGATATATGTTAGTGTGTGATATATGTTAGTGTGTGATATATGTTAGTGTGTGATATATGTTAGTGTGTGATATATGTTAGTGTGTGATATATGTTAGTGTGTGATATAATTTAGTGTGTGATATATGTTAGTGTGTGATATATGTTAGTGTGTGATATATGTTAGTGTGTGATATAATTTAGTGTGTGATATATGTTAGTGTGTGGTATATGTTAGTGTGTGATATATGTTAGTGTGTGATATATTTTAGTGTGTGATATATGTTAGTGTGTGATATATGTTAGTGTGTGATATAATTTAGTGTGTGATATATGTTAGTGTGTGGTATATGTTAGTGTGTGATATAAGTTAGTGTGTAATATATGTTAGTGTATAATATGTGTTAGTGTGTGATATATGTTAGTATGTGATATATGTTAGTGTGTGATATAAGTTAGTGTGTGATATATGTTATTGTATGATATATGTTAGTGTATGATATATGTTAGTGTGTGATATAAGTTAGTGTGTGATATATGTTAGTGTGTGATATATGTTAGTGTGTGATATATGTTAGTGTGTGATATACGTTAGTGTGTGATATATGTTAATGTGTGATATATGTTAGTGTGTGATATATGTTAATGTGTGATATATGTTAGTGTGTGATATATGCTAGTGTGTGATATATGTTAGTGTGTGATATATGTTAGTGTGTGATATATGTTAGTGTGTGATATATTTTAGTGTGTGATATATGTTAGTGTGTGATATATGTTAATGTGTGATATATGTTAGTGTGTGATATATGTTAGTGTGTGATATATGTTAGTGTGTGATATATGTTAATGTGTGATATATGTTAGTGTGTGATATATGTTAGTGTGTGATATATGTTAGTGTGTGATATATGTTAGTGTGTGATATATGTTAGGGTGTGATATATGTTAGTGTGTGATATATGTTAGTGTGTGATATATTTTGGTGTGTGATATATGTTAGTGTGTAATATATGTTAGTGTGTGATATCTGATAGTGTGTGATATATGTTAGTGTGTGATATATGTTAGTGTGTGATATATGTTAGTGTGTGATATAATTTAGTGTGTGATATATGTTAGTGTGTGATATATGTTAGTGTGTGATATAAGTTAGTGTGTGATATATGTTAGTGTATGATATATGTTAGTGTGTGATATATGTTAGTGTGTGATATATGTTAGTGTGTGATATATGTTAGTGTGTGATATATGTTAGTGTGTGATATATGATAGTGTGTGATATATGTTAGTGTGTGATATATGTTAGTGTGTGATATATGTTAGTGTGTGATATATGTTAGTGTGTGATATATGTTAGTGTGTAATATATGTTAGTGTGTGATATATGTTAGTGCGTGATATATGGTAGTGTGTGATAATGTATGATATATGTTAGTGTGTGATATATGTTAATGTGTGATATATGTTAGTGTGTGATATATGATAGTGTGTGATATATGTTAGTGTGTGATATATGTTAGTGTGTGATATATGTTAGTGTGTGATCTAATTTAGTGTGTCATATATGTTAGTGTGTGATATATGTTAGTGTGTGATATATTTTAGTGTGTGATATATTTTAGTGTGTGATATATGTTAGTGTGTGATATATGTTAGTGTGTGATATATTTTAGTGTGTGATATATGTTAGTGTGTGATATATATTAGTGTGTGATATATGTTAGTGTGTGATATATGTTAGTGTGTGATATATGTTAGTGTGTGATATATGTTAGTGTGTGATATATGTTAGTGTGTGATATATGTTAGTGTGTGATATATGTTAATGTGTGATATATGTTAGTGTGTGATATATGTTAATGTGTGATATATGTTAGTGTGTGATATATGTTAGTGTGTGATATATGTTAGTGTGTGATATATGTTAGTGTGTGATATATGTTAATGTGTGATATATGTTAGTGTGTGATATATGTTAGTGTGTGATATATGTTAGTGTGTGATATATGTTAGTGTGTGATATATGTTAGTGTGTGATATATGTTAGTGTGTAATATATCTTAGTGTGTGATATATGTTAGTGTGTGATATATCTTAGTGTGTAATATATCTTAGTGTGTGGTATATGTTAGTGTGTGATATAAGTTAGTGTGTGATATATGTTAGTGTGTGATTTATTTTAGTGTGTGATATATGTTAGTGTCTGATATATGTTAATGTGTGATATATGTTAGTGTGTGATATATGTTAGTGTGTGATATATGTTAGTGTGTGATATATGTTAATGTGTGATATATGTTAGTGTGTGATATATGTTAGTGTGTGATATATGTTAATGTGTGATATATGTTAGTGTGTGATATATGTTAATGTGTGATATATGTTAGTGTGTGATATATGTTAGTGTGTGATATATGTTAGTGTGTGATATATGTTAGTGTGTGATATATGTTAATGTGTGATATATGTTAGTGGGTGATATATGATAGTGTGTGATATATGTTAGTGTGTGATATATGTTAGTGTGTGATATATGTTAGTGTGTGATATAATTTAGTGTGTGATATATGTTAGTGTGTGGTATATGTTAGTGTGTGATATATGTTAGTGTGTGATATATTTTAGTGTGTGATATATGTTAGTGTGTGATATATGTTAGTGTGTGATATATGTTAGTGTGTGATATATGTTAGTGTGTGATATATGTTAGTGTGTGATATATGTTAGTGTGTGATATAATTTAGTGTGTGATATATGTTAGTGTGTGATATATGTTAGTGTGTGATATATGTTAGTGTGTGATATAATTTAGTGTGTGATATATGTTAGTGTGTGGTATATGTTAGTGTGTGATATATGTTAGTGTGTGATATATTTTAGTGTGTGATATATGTTAGTGTGTGATATATGTTAGTGTGTGATATAATTTAGTGTGTGATATATGTTAGTGTGTGGTATATGTTAGTGTGTGATATAAGTTAGTGTGTAATATATGTTAGTGTATAATATGTGTTAGTGTGTGATATATGTTAGTATGTGATATATGTTAGTGTGTGATATAAGTTAGTGTGTGATATATGTTATTGTATGATATATGTTAGTGTGTGATATATGTTAGTGTGTGATATAAGTTAGTGTGTGATATATGTTAGTGTGTGATATATGTTAGTGTGTGATATATGTTAGTGTGTGATATACGTTAGTGTGTGATATATGTTAATGTGTGATATATGTTAGTGTGTGATATATGTTAATGTGTGATATATGTTAGTGTGTGATATATGCTAGTGTGTGATATATGTTAGTGTGTGATATATGTTAGTGTGTGATATATGTTAATGTGTGATATATTTTAGTGTGTGATATATGTTAGTGTGTGATATATGTTAATGTGTGATATATGTTAGTGTGTGATATATGTTAGTGTGTGATATATGTTAGTGTGTGATATATGTTAACGTGTGATATATGTTAGTGTGTGATATATGTTAGTGTGTGATATATGTTAGTGTGTGATATATGTTAGTGTGTGATATATGTTAGGGTGTGATATATGTTAGTGTGTGATATATGTTAGTGTGTGATATATTTTGGTGTGTGATATATGTTAGTGTGTAATATATGTTAGTGTGTGATATATGTTAGTGTGTGATATATGTTAGTGTGTGATATATGTTAGTGTGTGATATATGTTAGTGTGTAACATATGTTAGTGTGTGTATATGTTAGTGTGTAATATATGTTAGTGTGTAAATATATTTTGGTGTATGATATATGTTAGTGTGTGATATATGTTAATGTGTGATATATGTTAGTGTGTGATATATGTTAGTGTATAATATATGTTACTGTGTGATATATGTTAGTGTGTGATATATGTTAGTGCGTGATATATGGTAGTGTGTGATAATGTGTGATATATGTTAGTGTGTGATATATGATAGTGTGTGATATATGTTAGTGTGTGATATACGTTAGTGTGTGATATATGTTAGTGTGTGATATATGTTAGTGTATGATATATGTTAGTGTGTGATATATGTTAGTGTGTGATATATTTTGGTGTGTGATATATGTTAGTGTGTAATATATGTTAGTGTGTGATATATGTTAATGTGTGATATATGTTAGTGTGTGATATATGTTAATGTGTGATATATGTTAGTGTGTGATATATGTTAGTGTGTGATATATGTTAGTGTGTGATATATGTTAATGTGTGATATATGTTAGTGTGTGATATATGTTAGTGTGTGATATATGTTAGTGTGTGATATATGTTAGTGTGTGATATATGTTAGTGTGTGATATATGTTAGTGTGTAATATATCTTAGTGTGTGGTATATGTTAGTGTGTGATATAAGTTAGTGTGTGATATATGTTAGTGTCTGATTTATTTTAGTGTGTGATATATGTTAGTGTGTGATATATGTTAATGTGTGATATATGTTAGTGTGTGATATATGTTAGTGTGTGATATATGTTAGTGTGTGATATATGTTAATGTGTGATATATCTTAGTGTGTGATATATGTTAGGGTGTGATATATGTTAATGTGTCGATATATGTTAGTGTGTGATATATGTTAATGTGTGATATATGTTAGTGTGTGATATATGTTAGTGTGTGATATATGTTAGTGTGTGATATATGTTAGTGTGTAATATATGTTAGTGTGTGATATATGTTAGTGAGTGATATATGTTAATGTGTGATATATGGTAGTGTGTGATATATGTTAGTGTGTGATATATGTTAGTGTGTGATATATGTTAGTGTGTGATATATGTTAGTGTGTGATATATGTTAGTGTGCGATATATGTTAGTGTGTGATATATGTTAGTGTGTGATATATGTTAATGTGTGATATATGTTAGTGTGTGATATATGTTAGTGTGTGATATATGTTAATGTGTGATATATGTTAGTGTGTGATATATGATAGTGTGTGATATATGTTAGTGTGTGATATATGTTAGTGTGTGATATATGTTAGTGTGTGATATAATTTAGTGTGTGATATATGTTAGTGTGTGATATATGTTAGTGTGTGATATATGTTAGTGTGTGATATATTTTAGTGTGTGATATATGTTAGTGTGTGATATATGTTAGTGTGTGATATATGTTAGTGTGTGATATATGTTAGTGTGTGATATATGTTAGTGTGTGATATATGTTAGTGTGTGATATATGTTAGTGTGTGATATAATTTAGTGTTATATATGTTAGTGTGTGATACATGTTAGTGTGCGATATATGTTAGTGTGTGATATATGTTAGTGTGTGATATATGTTAGTGTGTGATATACGTTAGTGTGTGATATATGTTAGTGTGTGATATATGTTAGTGTGTGATATAAGTTAGTGTGTAATATATGTTAGTGTATAATATGTGTTAGTGTGTGATATATGTTAGTGTGTGATATATGTTAGTGTGTGATATATGTTATTGTGTGATATATGTTAGTGTGTGATATATGTTAGTGTGTGATATATGTTAGTGTGTAATATATTTTAGTATGTGATATATGTTAGTGTGTGATATAAGTTAGTGTGTGATATATGTTAGTGTATGATATATGTTAGTGTGTGATATATGTTAGTGTGTGATATATGATAGTGTGTGATATATGTTAGTGTCTGATATATCTTAGTGTGTGATATATGTTAGTGTGTGATATAATTTAGTGTGTGATATATGTTATTGTGTGGTATATGTTAGTGTGTGATATATGTTAGTGTGTGATATATTTTAGTGTGTGATATATGTTAGTGTGTGATATATGTTAGTGTGTGATATATGTTAGTGTGTGATATATGTTAGTGTGTGATATATGTTAGTGTGTGATATATGTTAGTGTGTGATATAATTTAGTGTTATATATGTTAGTGTGTGATACATGTTAGTGTGCGATATATGTTAGTGTGTGATATATGTTAGTGTGTGATATATGTTAGTGTGTGATATACGTTAGTGTGTGATATATGTTAGGGTGTGATATATGTTAGTGTGTGATATAAGTTAGTGTGTAATATATGTTAGTGTATAATATGTGTTAGTGTGTGATATATGTTAGTGTGTTATATATGTTAGTGTGTGATATATGTTATTGTGTGATATATGTTAGTGTGTGATATATGTTAGTGTGTGATATATGTTAGTGTGTAATATATTTTAGTATGTGATATATGTTAGTGTGTGATATAAGTTAGTGTGTGATATATGTTAGTGTATGATATATTTTAGTGTGTGATATATGTTAGTGTGTGATATAAGTTAGTGTGTGATATATGTTAGTATGTGATATATGTTAGTGTGTGATATATGTTAGTGTGTGATATACGTTAGTGTGTGATATATGTTAGTGTGTGATATATGTTAGTGTGTGATATATTTTGGTGTGTGATATATGTTAGTGTGTAATATATGTTAGTGTGTGATATATGTTAGTGTGTGATATATGATAGTGTGTGATATATGTTAGTGTGTGATATATGTTAGTGTGTGATATATGTTAGTGTGTGATATATGTTAGTGTGTGATATATTTTGGTGTGTGATATATGTTAGTGTGTAATATATGTTAGTGTGTGATATATGTTAGTGTGTGATATATGTTAATATGTGATATATGTTAGTGTGTGATATATGTTAATGTGTGATATATGGTAGTGTGTGATATATGTTAGTGTGTGATATATGTTAGTGTGTGATATATGTTAGTGTGTGATATATGTTAGTGTGTGATATATGTTAGTTTGCGATATATGTTAGTGTGTGATATATGTTAGTGTGTGATATATGTTAATGTGTGATATATGTTAGTGTGTGATATATGTTAGTGTGTGATATATGTTAATGTGTGATATATGTTAGTGTGTGATATATGTTAGTGTATGATATATGTTAGTGTGTGATATATGTTAGTGTGTGATATATTTTGGTGTGTGATATATGTTAGTGTGTAATATATGTTAGTGTGTGATATATGTTAATATGTGATATATGTTAGTGTGTGATATATGTTAATGTGTGATATATGTTAGTGTGTGATATATGTTAGTGTGTGATATATGTTAGTGTCTGATATATATTAGTGTGTGATATACGTTAATGTGTGATATATGTTAGTGTGTGATATATGTTAGTGTGTGATATATGTTAGTGTGCGATATATGTTAGTGTGTGATATATGTTAGTGTGTGATATATGTTAGTGTGTAATATATCTTAGTGTGTGGTATATGTTAGTGTGTGATATAAGTTAGTGTGTGATATATGTTAGTGTCTGATTTATTTTAGTGTGTGATATATGTTAGTGTGTGATATATGTTAATGTGTGATATATGTTAGTGTGTGATATATGTTAGTGTGTGATATATGTTAGTGTGTGATATATGTTAATGTGTGATATATGTTATTGTGTGATATATGTTAGAGTGTGATATATGTTAATGTGTGATATATGTTAGTGTGTGATATATGTTAATGTGTGATATATGTTAGTGTGTGATATATGTTAATGTGTGATATATGTTAGTGTGTGATATATGTTAGTGTGTAATATATGTTAGTGTGTGATATATGTTAGTGAGTCATATATGTTAATGTGTGATATATGGTAGTGTGTGATATATGTTAGTGTGTGATATATGTTAGTGTGTGATATATGTTAGTGTGTGATATATGTTAGTGTGTGATATATGTTAGTTTGCGATATATGTTAGTGTGTGATATATGTTAGTGTGTGATATATGTTAATGTGTGATATATGTTAGTGTGTGATATATGTTAGTGTGTGATATATGTTAATGTGTGATATATGTTAGTGTGTGATATCTGATAGTGTGTGATATATGTTAGTGTGTGATATATGTTAGTGTGTGATATATGTTAGTGTGTGATATAATTTAGTGTGTGATATATGTTAGTGTGTGATATATGTTAGTGTGTGATATATGTTAGTGTGTGATATATTTTAGTGTGTGATATATGTTAGTGTGTGATATATGTTAGTGTGTGATATATGTTAGTGTGTGATATATGTTAATGTGTGATATATGTTAGTGTGTGATATATGTTAGTGTGTGATATATGTTAGTGTGTGATATATGTTAGTGTGTGATATAATTTAGTGTTATATATGTTAGTGTGTGATACATGTTAGTGTGCGATATATGTTAGTGTGTGATATATGTTAGTGTGTGATATATGTTAGTGTGTGATATATGTTAGTGTATGATATATGTTAGTGTGTGATATATGTTAGTGTGTGATATATGTTAGTGTGTGATATATGTTAGTGTGTGATATATGTTAGTGTGTGATATATGTTAATGTGTGATATATGTTAGTGTGTGATATCTGATAGTGTGTGATATATGTTAGTGTGATATATGTTAGTGTGTGATATATGTTAGTGTGTGATATAATTTAGTGTGTGATATATGTTAGTGTGTGATATATGTTAGTGTGTGATATAAGTTAGTGTGTGATATATGTTAGTGTATGATATATGTTAGTGTGTGATATATGTTAGTGTGTGATATATGTTAGTGTGTGATATATGATAGTGTGTGATATATGTTAGTGTCTGATATATGTTAGTGTGTGATATATGTTAGTGTGTGATATAATTTAGTGTGTGATATATGTTAGTGTGTGGTATATGTTAGTGTGTGATATATGTTAGTGTGTGATATATGTTAGTGTGTGATATATGTTAGTGTGTGATATATGTTAGTGTGTGATATAAGTTAGTGTGTGATATATGTTAGTGTATGATATATGTTAGTGTGTGATATATGTTAGTGTGTGATATATGTTAGTGTGTGATATATGATAGTGTGTGATATATGTTAGTGTCTGATATATGTTAGTGTGTGATATATGTTAGTGTGTGATATAATTTAGTGTGTGATATATGTTAGTGTGTGGTATATGTTAGTGTGTGATATATGTTAGTGTGTGATATATTTTAGTGTGTGATATATGTTAGTGTGTGATATATGTTAGTGTGTGATATATGTTAGTGTGTGATATATGTTAGTGTATGATATATGTTAGTGTGTGATATATGTTAGTGTGTGATATAATTTAGTGTTATATATGTTAGTGTGTGATACATGTTAGTGTGCGATATATGTTAGTGTGTGATATATGTTAGTGTGTGATATATGTTAGTGTGTGATATAAGTTAGTGTGTGATATATGTTAGTGTATGATATATGTTAGTGTGTGATATATGTTAGTGTGTGATATATGTTAGTGTGTGATATAAGTTAGTGTGTGATATATGTTAGTGAATGATATATGTTAGTGTGTGATATATGTTAGAGTGTGATATAATTTAGTGTGTGATATATGTTAGTGTGTGATATATGTTAGTGTGTAATATATTTTAGTATGTGATATATGTTAGTGTGTGATATAAGTTAGTGTGTGATATATGTTAGTGTATGATATATGTTAGTGTGTGATATATGTTAGTGTGTGATATAAGTTAGTGTGTGATATATGTTAGTGTGTGATATATGTTAGTGTGTGATATATGTTAGTGTGTGATATACGTTAGTGTGTGATATATGTTAGTGTGTGATATATGTTAGTGTGTGATATATTTTGGTGTGTGATATATGTTAGTGTGTAATATATGTTAGTGTGTGATATATGTTAGTGTGTGATATATGATAGTGTGTGATATATGTTAGTGTGTGATATATGTTAGTGTGTGATATATGTTAGTGTGTGATATATTTTGGTGTGTGATATATGTTAGTGTGTAATATATGTTAGTGTGTGATATATGTTAGTGTGTGATATATGTTAGTGTGAGATATATGTTAGTGTGTGATATATGTTAGTGTGTAACATATGTTAGTGTGTGTATATGTTAGTGTGTAATATATGTTAGTGTGTAAATATATTTTGGTGTATGATATATGTTAGTGTGTGATATATGTTAATGTGTGATATATGTTAGTGTGTGATATATGTTAGTGTATAATATATGTTACTGTGTGATATACATTAGTGTGTGATATATGTTAGTGCGTGATATATGGTAGTGTGTGATAATGTGTGATATATGTTAGTGTGTGATATATGTTAGTGTATGATATATGTTAGTGTGTGATATATGTTAGTGTGTGATATATTTTGGTGTGTGATATATGTTAGTGTGTAATATATGTTAGTGTGTGATATATGTTAATATGTGATATATGTTAGTGTGTGATATATGTTAATGTGTGATATATGTTAGTGTGTGATATATGTTAGTGTGTGATATATGTTAGTGTCTGATATATGTTAGTGTGTGATATACGTTAATGTGTGATATATGTTAGTGTGTGATATATGTTAGTGTGTGATATATGTTAGTGTGCGATATATGTTAGTGTGTGATATATGTTAGTGTGTGATATATGTTAGTGTGTAATATATCTTAGTGTGTGGTATATGTTAGTGTGTGATATAAGTTAGTGTGTGATATATGTTAGTGACTGATTTATTTTAGTGTGTGATATATGTTAGTGTGTGATATATGTTAATGTGTGATATATGTTAGTGTGTGATATATGTTAGTGTGTGATATATGTTAGTGTGTGATATATGTTAATGTGTGATATATGTTATTGTGTGATATATGTTAGAGTGTGATATATGTTAATGTGTGATATATGTTAGTGTGTGATATATGTTAATGTGTGATATATGTTATTGTGTGATATATGTTAGTGTGTGATATATGTTAGTGTGTGATATATGTTAGTGTGTAATATATGTTAGTGTGTGATATATGTTAGTGAGTGATATATGTTAATGTGTGATATATGGTAGTGTGTGATATATGTTAGTGTGTGATATATGTTAGTGTGTGATATATGTTAGTGTGTGATATATGTTAGTGTGTGATATATGTTAGTTTGCGATATATGTTAGTGTGTGATATATGTTAGTGTGTGATATATGTTAATGTGTGATATATGTTAGTGTGTGATATATGTTAGTGTGTGATATATGTTAATGTGTGATATATGTTAGTGTGTGATATCTGATAGTGTGTGATATATGTTAGTGTGTGATATATGTTAGTGTGTGATATATGTTAGTGTGTGATATAATTTAGTGTGTGATATATGTTAGTGCGTGATATATGTTAGTGTGTGATATATGTTAGTGTGTGATATATTTTAGTGTGTGATATATGTTAGTGTGTGATATATGTTAGTGTGTGATATATGTTAGTGTGTGATATATGTTAATGTGTGATATATGTTAGTGTGTGATATATGTTAGTGTGTGATATATGTTAGTGTGTGATATATGTTAGTATGTGATATAATTTAGTGTTATATATGTTAGTGTGTGATACATGTTAGTGTGCGATATATGTTAGTGTGTGATATATGTTAGTGTGTGATATATGTTAGTGTGTGATATACGTTAGTGTGTGATATATGTTAGTGTGTGATATATGTTAGTGTGTGATATAAGTTAGTGTGTAATATATGTTAGTGTATAATATGTGTTAGTGTGTGATATATGTTAGTGTGTGATATATGTTAGTGTGTGATATATGTTATTGTGTGATATATGTTAGTGTGTGATATATGTTAGTGTGTGATATATGTTAGTGTGTAATATATTTTAGTATGTGATATATGTTAGTGTGTGATATAAGTTAGTGTGTGATATATGTTAGTGTATGATATATGTTAGTGTGTGATATATGTTAGTGTGTGATATAAGTTAGTGTGTGATATATGTTAGTGTGTGATATATGTTAGTGTGTGATATACGTTAGTGTGTGATATATGTTAGTGTATGATATATGTTAGTGTGTGATATATGTTAGTGTGTGATATATTTTGGTGTGTGATATATGTTAGTGTGTAATATATGTTAGTGTGTGATATATGTTAGTGTGTGATATATGATAGTGTGTCATATATGTTAGTGTGTGATATATGTTAGTGTGTGATATATGTTAGTGTGTGATATATGTTAGTGTGTGATATATTTTGGTGTGTGATATATGTTAGTGTGTAATATATGTTAGTGCGTGATACATGTTAGTGTGTGATATATGTTAGTGTGTGATATATGTTAGTGTGTGATATATGTTAGTGTGTAACATATGTTAGTGTGTGTAAATGTTAGTGTGTAATATATGTTAGTGTGTAAATATATTTTGGTGTATGATATATGTTAGTGTGTGATATATGTTAATGTGTGATATATGTTAGTGTGTGATATATGTTAGTGTATAATATATGTTACTGTGTGATATATGTTAGTGTGTGATATATGGTAGTGTGTGATAATGTGTGATATATGATAGTGTGTGATATATGTTAGTGTGTGATATACGTTAGTGTGTGATATATGTTAGTGTGTGATATATGTTAGTGTATGATATATGTTAGTGTGTGATATATGTTAGTGTGTGATATATTTTGGTGTGTGATATATGTTAGTGTGTAATATATGTTAGTGTGTGATATATGTTAGTGTGTGATATATGTTAGTGTGTGATATATGTTAGTGTATGATATATGTTAGTGTGTGATATATGTTAGTGTGTGATATATTTTGGTGTGTGATATATGTTAGTGTGTAATATATGTTAGTGTGTGATATATGTTAGTGTGTGATACATGTTAGCGTGTGTATATGTTAGTGTGTAATATATGTTAGTGTGTAAATATATTTTGGTGTATGATATATGTTAGTGTGTGATATATGTTAATGTGTGATATATGTTAGTGTGTGATATATGTTAGTGTATAATATATGTTACTGTGTGATATATGTTAGTGTGTGATATATGTTAGTGCGTGATATATGGTAGTGTGTGATATATGATAGTGTGTGATATATGTTAGTGTGTGATATATGTTAGTGTGTGATATATGTTAGTGTGTAACATATGTTAGTGTGTGTATATGTTAGTGTGTAATATATGTTAGTGTGTAAATATATTTTGGTGTATGATATATGTTAGTGTGTGATATATGTTAATGTGTGATATATGTTAGTGTGTGATATATGATAGTGTGTGATATATGTTAGTGTGTGATATATGTTAGT
>OZ024755.1:39802534-39822534 GCA_964016885.1 Eledone cirrhosa
GTGTGACGCTCCACCAGATAGAAGTCACACAGTACACCAGTGTGACGCTCCACCAGATAGAAGACACACGGCACACCAGTGTGACGCTCCACCAGATAGAAGTCACACAGTACACCAGTGTGACGCTCCACCAGATAGAAGTCACACGGCACACCAGTGTGACGCTCCACCAGATAGAAGTCACACGGCACACCAGTGTGACGCTCCACTAGATAGAAGTCACACAGTACACCAGTGTGGTGCTCCACCAGATAGAAGTCACACAGTACACCAGTGTGACGCTCCACTAGATAGAAGTCACACAGTACACCAGTGTGGTGCTCCACCAGATAGAAGTCACACGGCACACCAGTGTGACGCTCCACCAGATAGAAGTCACACAGTACACCAGTGTGGTGCTCCACCAGATAGAAGTCACACGGCACACCAGTGTGACGCTCCACCAGATAGAAGTCACACAGTACACCAGTGTGGTGCTCCACCAGATAGAAGACACACGGCACACCAGTGTGACGCTCCACCAGATAGAAGTCACACAGTACGCCAGTGTGGTGCTCCACCAGATAGAAGTCACACGGCACACCAGTGTGACGCTCCACCAGATAGAAGTCACACAGTACACCAGTGTGGTGCTCAACCAGATAGAAGACACACGGCACACCAGTGTGACGCTCCACCAGATAGAAGTCACACGGCACACCAGTGTGACGCTCCACCAGATAGAAGTCACACGGCACACCAGTGTGACGCTCCACCAGATAGAAGTCACACGGCACACCAGTGTGACGCTCCACCAGATAGAAGTCACACGGCACACCAGTGTGACGCTCCACCAGATAGAAGACACACGGCTCACCAGTGTGACGCTCCACCAGATAGAAGTCACACAGTACACCAGTGTGACGCTCCACCAGATAGAAGTCAGACGGCACACCAGTGTGACGCTCCACCAGATAGAAGTCACACGGCACACCAGTGTGACGCTCCACCAGATAGAAGTCACACAGTACACCAGTGTGACGCTCCACCAGATAGAAGTCACACGGCACACCAGTGTGACGCTCCACCAGATAGAAGTCACACGGCACACCAGTGTGGTGCTCCACCAGATAGAAGTCACACGGCACACCAGTGTGACGCTCCACTAGATAGAAGTCACACAGTACACCAGTGTGACGCTCCACCAGATAGAAGTCACACGGCACACCAGTGTGACGCTCCACCAGATAGAAGTCACACAGTACACCAGTGTGGTGCTCCACCAGATAGAAGTCACACGGTACACCAGTGTGGTGCTCCACCAGATAGAAGTCACACAGTACACCAGTGTGGTGCGCCACCAGATAGCAGTCACACAGTACACCAGTGTGGTGCTCCACCAGATACAAGTCACACAGTACACCAGTGTGGTGCGCCACCAGATAGATGTCACACGGCACAACAGTGTGGTGCTCCACCAGATAGAAGTCACACAGTACACCAGTGTGACGCCCCACCAGATAGAAGTCACACGGTACAACAGTGTGACGCTCCACCAGATAGAAGTCACACGGCACACCAGTGTAGTGCCTCACCAGATAGAATTCACCTGGTACAACAGTGTGACGCTCCACCAGATAGAAGTCAGACGGCACACCAGTGTGATGCTCCACCAGATAGAACCCACACAGCACACCAGTGTGACGCTCCACCAGATAGGATCCACACGGTACAACAGTGTGACACTCCGCCAGATAGAAGTCACACGGACAACAGTGTGGCGCCCCACCAGATAGAAGGCACACGGCACACCAGTGTGGTCCTCCACCAGATAGAAGTCTCACGGCACACCAGTGTTACGCTCCACCAGATAGAAGTCACATGGCACACCAGCGTGACGCGTCACCTGATAGAAGTCACACGGCACACCAGTGTGGTGCTCCACCAGATAGAAGTCTCACGTCACACCAGTGTGACGCTCCACCAGATAGAAGTCAGACGGCACACCAGTGTGGTGCTCCACCAGATAGAAGTCTCACGGCACACCAGCGTGGCGCTCCACCAGATAGAAGGCACACGGCACACCAGTGTGGTGCTCCACCAGATAGAAGTCTCACGGCAGACCAGTGTGGCGCTCCACCAGATAGAAGGCACACGGCACACCAGTGTGGCGCACCACCAGATAGAAGTCACACGGCACACCAGTGTGGTCCTCCACCAGATAGAAGTCTCACGGCACACCAGTGTGACGCTCCACCAGATAGAAGTCACACGTCACACCAGTGTGACGCTCCACCAGATAGAAGTCACACGGCACACCAGTGTGACGCTCCACCAGATAGAAGTCACACGGCACACCAGTGTGGTGCTCCACCACATACAAGTCACACGGCACACCAGTGTGACGCTCCACCAGATAGAAGTCACACAGTACACCAGTGTGGTGCTCCACCACATACAAGTCACACGGCACACCAGTGTGACGCTCCACCAGATAGAAGTCACACAGTACACCAGTGTGGTGCTCCACCACATACAAGTCACACGGCACACCAGTGTGACGCTCCACCAGATAGAAGTCACACGGTACACCAGTGTGGTGCTCCACCACATACAAGTCACACGGGACACCAGTGTGACGCTCCACCAGATAGAAGTCACACAGTACACCAGTGTGGTGCTCCACCACATACAAGTCACACGACACACCAGTGTGACGTTCCACCAGATAGAAGTCACACGGTACACCAGTGTGACGCTCCACCAGATAGAAGTCACACGGCACACCAGTGTGACGCTCCACCAGATACAAGTCACACAGTACACCAGTGTGACGCTCCGCCAGATAGAAGTCAGACGGCACACCAGTGTGTGGTGCTCCACCAGATAGAAGTCACACGGCACACTAGTGTGGCGCTCCACCAGATAGAAGTCACACGGCACACCGGTGTGACGCTCCACCAGATACAAGTCACACAGTACACCAGTGTGGTGCTCCACCAGATAGAAGTCACATGGTACACCAGTGTGGTGCTCCACCAGATAGAAGTCACACAGTACACCAGTGTGGTGCGCCACCAGATAGAAGTCACACAGTACACCAGTGTGGTGCTCCACCAGATACAAGTCACACAGTACACCAGTGTGGTGCGCCACCAGATAGAAGTCACACGGCACAACAGTGTGGTGCTCCACCAGATAGAAGTCACACAGTACACCAGTGTGACGCCCCACCAGATAGAAGTCACACGGTACAACAGTGTGACGCTCCACCAGATAGAAGTCACACGGCACACCAGTGTAGTGCCTCACCAGATAGAATTCACCTGGTACAACAGTGTGACGCTCCACCAAATAGAAGTCAGACGGCACACCAGTGTGATGCTCCACCAGATAGAACCCACACAGCACACCAGTGTGACGCTCCACCAGATAGGAACCACACGGTACAACAGTGTGACACTCCACCAGATAGAAGTCACACGGACAACAGTGTGGCGCCCCACCAGATAGAAGGCACACGGCACACCAGTGTGGTCCTCCACCAGATAGAAGTCTCACGGCACACCAGTCTGACGCTCCACCAGATAGAAGTCACATGGCACACCAGCGTGACGCGTCACCTGATAGAAGTCACACGGCACACCAGTGTGGTGCTCAACCAGATAGAAGTCTCACGTCACACCAGTGTGACGCTCCACCAGATAGAAGTCAGACGGCACACCAGTGTGGTGCTCCACCAGATAGAAGTCTCACGGCACACCAGCGTGGCGCTCCACCAGATAGAAGGCACACGGCACACCAGTGTGGTGCTCCACCAGATAGAAGTCTCACGGCACACCAGTGTGGCGCTCCACCAGATAGAAGGCACACGGCACACCAGTGTGACGCTCCACCAGATAGAAGTCACACAGTACACCAGTGTGACGCTCCACCAGATAGAAGTCACACGGCACACCAGTGTGACGCTCCACCAGATAGAAGTCACACGGCACACCAGTGTGACGCTCCACTAGATAGAAGTCACACAGTACACCAGTGTGGTGCTCCACCAGATAGAAGTCACACAGTACACCAGTGTGACGCTCCACTAGATAGAAGTCACACAGTACACCAGTGTGGTGCTCCACCAGATAGAAGTCACACGGCACACCAGTGTGACGCTCCACCAGATAGAAGTCACACAGTACACCAGTGTGGTGCTCCACCAGATAGAAGTCACACGGCACACCAGTGTGACGCTCCACCAGATAGAAGTCACACAGTACACCTGTGTGGTGCTCCACCAGATAGTATCCACACCGCACACCAGTGTGACGCTCCACCAGATAGAAGTCACACAGTACACCAGTGTGGTGCTCCACCAGATAGAAGTCACACGGCACACCAGTGTGACGCTCCACCAGATAGAAGTCACACAGTACACCAGTGTGGTGCTCCACCAGATAGAAGACACACGGCACACCAGTGTGACGCTCCACCAGATAGAAGTCACACGGCACACCAGTGTGGCGCTCCACCAGATAGAAGTCACACGGCACACCAGTGTGGTGCTCCACCAGATAGAAGTCACACGGCACACCAGTGTGACGCTCCACTAGATAGAAGTCACACAGTACACCAGTGTGACGCTCCACCAGATAGAAGTCACACGGCACACCAGTGTGACGCTCCACCAGATAGAAGTCACACAGTACACCAGTGTGACGCTCCACCAGATAGAAGTCACACGGCACACCAGTGTGGCGCTCCACCAGATAGAAGTCACACGGCACACCAGTGTGGTGCTCCACCAGATAGAAGTCACACGGCACACCAGTGTGACGCTCCACTAGATAGAAGTCACACAGTACACCAGTGTGACGCTCCACCAGATAGAAGTCACACGGCACACCAGTGTGACGCTCCACCAGATAGAAGTCACACAGTACACCAGTGTGACGCTCCACCAGATAGAAGTCACACAGTACACCAGTGTGATGCTCCACCAGATAGAAGTCACACGGCACACCAGTGTGACGCTCCACCAGATAGAAGTCACACGGCACACCAGTGTGACGCTCCACCAGATAGAAGTCACACGGTACACCAGTGTGGTGCTCCACCAGATAGAAGTCACACAGTACACCAGTGTGACGCTCCACCAGATAGAAGTCACACGGCACAACAGTGTGTGGCTCCACCAGATACAAGTCACACAGTACACCAGTGTGACGCTCCGCCAGATAGAAGTCAGACGGCACACCAGTGTGGTGCTCCACCAGATAGAAGTCACACGGCACACTAGTGTGGCGCTCCACCAGATAGAAGTCACACGGCACACCAGTGTGACGCTCCACCAGATACAAGTCACACAGTACACCAGTGTGACGCTCCGCCAGATAGAAGTCAGACGGCACACCAGTGTGTGGTGCTCCACCAGATAGAAGTCACACGGCACACTAGTGTGGCGCTCCACCAGATAGAAGTCACACGGCACACCAGTGTGACGCTCCACCAGATACAAGTCACACAGTACACCAGTGTGGTGCTCCACCAGATAGAAGTCACATGGTACACCAGTGTGGTGCTCCACCAGATAGAAGTCACACAGTACACCAGTGTGGTGCGCCACCAGATAGAAGTCACACGGCACACCAGTGTGGTGCTCCACCAGATACAAGTCACACAGTACACCAGTGTGGTGCGCCACCAGATAGAAGTCACACGGCACAACAGTGTGGTGCTCCACCAGATAGAAGTCACACAGTACACCAGTGTGACGCCCCACCAGATAGAAGTCACACGGTACAACAGTGTGACGCTCCACCAGATAGAAGTCACACGGCACACCAGTGTAGTGCCTCACCAGATAGAATTCACCTGGTACAACAGTGTGACGCTCCACCAAATAGAAGTCAGACGGCACACCAGTGTGATGCTCCACCAGATAGAACCCACACAGCACACCAGTGTGACGCTCCACCAGATAGGATCCACACGGTACAACAGTGTGACACTCCACCAGATAGAAGTCACACGGACAACAGTGTGGCGCCCCACCAGATAGAAGGCACACGGCACACCAGTGTGGTCCTCCACCAGATAGAAGTCTCACCGCACACCAGTGTGACGCTCCACCAGATAGAAGTCACATGGCACACCAGCGTGACGCGTCACCTGATAGAAGTCACACGGCACACCAGTGTGGTGCTCCACCAGATAGAAGTCTCACGTCACACCAGTGTGACGCTCCACCAGATAGAAGTCAGACGGCACACCAGTGTGGTGCTCCACCAGATAGAAGTCTCACGGCACACCAGTGTGGCGCTCCACCAGATAGAAGGCACACGGCACACCAGTGTGGTGCTCCACCAGATAGAAGTCTCACGGCACACCAGTGTGGCGCTCCACCAGATAGAAGGCACACGGCACACCAGTGTGGCGCACCACCAGATAGAAATCACACGGCACACCAGTGTGGTCCTCCACCAGATAGAAGTCTCACGGCACACCAGTGTGACGCTCCACCAGATAGAAGTCACACGTCACACCAGTGTGACGCTCCACCAGATAGAAGTCACACGGCACACCAGTGTGACGCTCCACCAGATAGAAGTCACACGGCACACCAGTGTGGTGCTCCACCACATACAAGTCACACGGCACACCAGTGTGACGCTCCACCAGATAGAAGTCACACAGTACACCAGTGTGGTGCTCCACCACATACAAGTCACACGGCACACCAGTGTGACGCTCCACCAGATAGAAGTCACACAGTACACCAGTGTGGTGCTCCACCACATACAAGTCACACGGCACACCAGTGTGACGCTCCACCAGATAGAAGTCACACGGTACACCAGTGTGGTGCTCCACCACATACAAGTCACACGGCACACCAGTGTGCCGCTCCACCAGATAGAAGTGACACAGTACACCAGTGTGGTGCTCCACCACATACAAGTCACACGGCACACCAGTGTGACGCTCCACCAGATAGAAGTCACACGGTACACCAGTGTGGTGCTCCACCACATACAAGTCACACGGCACACCAGTGTGACGCTCCACCAGATACAAGTCACACAGTACACCAGTGTGACGCTCCGCCAGATAGAAGTCAGACGGCACACCAGTGTGTGGTGCTCCACCAGATAGAAGTCACACGGCACACTAGTGTGGCGCTCCACCAGATAGAAGTCACACGGCACACCAGTGTGACGCTCCACCAGATACAAGTCACACAGTACACCAGTGTGGTGCTCCACCAGATAGAAGTCACATGGTACACCAGTGTGGTGCTCCACCAGATAGAAGTCACACAGTACACCAGTGTGGTGCGCCACCAGATAGAAGTCACACAGTACACCAGTGTGGTGCTCCACCAGATACAAGTCACACAGTACACCAGTGTGGTGCGCCACCAGATAGAAGTCACACGGCACAACAGTGTGGTGCTCCACCAGATAGAAGTCACACAGTACACCAGTGTGACGCCCCACCAGATAGAAGTCACACGGTACAACAGTGTGACGCTCCACCAGATAGAAGTCACACGGCACACCAGTGTAGTGCCTCACCAGATAGAATTCACCTGGTACAACAGTGTGACGCTCCACCAAATAGAAGTCAGACGGCACACCAGTGTGATGCTCCACCAGATAGAACCCACACAGCACACCAGTGTGACGCTCCACCAGATAGGAACCACACGGTACAACAGTGTGACACTCCACCAGATAGAAGTCACACGGACAACAGTGTGGCGCCCCACCAGATAGAAGGCACACGGCACACCAGTGTGGTCCTCCACCAGATAGAAGTCTCACGGCACACCAGTCTGACGCTCCACCAGATAGAAGTCACATGGCACACCAGCGTGACGCGTCACCTGATAGAAGTCACACGGCACACCAGTGTGGTGCTCAACCAGATAGAAGTCTCACGTCACACCAGTGTGACGCTCCACCAGATAGAAGTCAGACGGCACACCAGTGTGGTGCTCCACCAGATAGAAGTCTCACGGCACACCAGCGTGGCGCTCCACCAGATAGAAGGCACACGGCACACCAGTGTGGTGCTCCACCAGATAGAAGTCTCACGGCACACCAGTGTGGCGCTCCACCAGATAGAAGGCACACGGCACACCAGTGTGACGCTCCACCAGATAGAAGTCACACAGTACACCAGTGTGACGCTCCACCAGATAGAAGTCACACGGCACACCAGTGTGACGCTCCACCAGATAGAAGTCACACGGCACACCAGTGTGACGCTCCACTAGATAGAAGTCACACAGTACACCAGTGTGGTGCTCCACCAGATAGAAGTCACACAGTACACCAGTGTGACGCTCCACTAGATAGAAGTCACACAGTACACCAGTGTGGTGCTCCACCAGATAGAAGTCACACGGCACACCAGTGTGACGCTCCACCAGATAGAAGTCACACAGTACACCAGTGTGGTGCTCCACCAGATAGAAGTCACACGGCACACCAGTGTGACGCTCCACCAGATAGAAGTCACACAGTACACCTGTGTGGTGCTCCACCAGATAGTATCCACACCGCACACCAGTGTGACGCTCCACCAGATAGAAGTCACACAGTACACCAGTGTGGTGCTCCACCAGATAGAAGTCACACGGCACACCAGTGTGACGCTCCACCAGATAGAAGTCATACAGTACACCAGTGTGGTGCTCCACCAGATAGAAGACACACGGCACACCAGTGTGACGCTCCACCAGATAGAAGTCACACGGCACACCAGTGTGGCGCTCCACCAGATAGAAGTCACACGGCACACCAGTGTGGTGCTCCACCAGATAGAAGTCACACGGCACACCAGTGTGACGCTCCACTAGATAGAAGTCACACAGTACACCAGTGTGACGCTCCACCAGATAGAAGTCACACGGCACACCAGTGTGACGCTCCACCAGATAGAAGTCACACAGTACACCAGTGTGACGCTCCACCAGATAGAAGTCACACGGCACACCAGTGTGGCGCTCCACCAGATAGAAGTCACACGGCACACCAGTGTGGTGCTCCACCAGATAGAAGTCACACGGCACACCAGTGTGACGCTCCACTAGATAGAAGTCACACAGTACACCAGTGTGACGCTCCACCAGATAGAAGTCACACGGCACACCAGTGTGACGCTCCACCAGATAGAAGTCACACAGTACACCAGTGTGACGCTCCACCAGATAGAAGTCACACAGTACACCAGTGTGATGCTCCACCAGATAGAAGTCACACGGCACACCAGTGTGACGCTCCACCAGATAGAAGTCACACGGCACACCAGTGTGACGCTCCACCAGATAGAAGTCACACGGTACACCAGTGTGGTGCTCCACCAGATAGAAGTCACACAGTACACCAGTGTGACGCTCCACCAGATAGAAGTCACACGGCACAACAGTGTGTGGCTCCACCAGATACAAGTCACACAGTACACCAGTGTGACGCTCCGCCAGATAGAAGTCAGACGGCACACCAGTGTGGTGCTCCACCAGATAGAAGTCACACGGCACACTAGTGTGGCGCTCCACCAGATAGAAGTCACACGGCACACCAGTGTGACGCTCCACCAGATACAAGTCACACAGTACACCAGTGTGACGCTCCGCCAGATAGAAGTCAGACGGCACACCAGTGTGTGGTGCTCCACCAGATAGAAGTCACACGGCACACTAGTGTGGCGCTCCACCAGATAGAAGTCACACGGCACACCAGTGTGACGCTCCACCAGATACAAGTCACACAGTACACCAGTGTGGTGCTCCACCAGATAGAAGTCACATGGTACACCAGTGTGGTGCTCCACCAGATAGAAGTCACACAGTACACCAGTGTGGTGCGCCACCAGATAGAAGTCACACGGCACACCAGTGTGGTGCTCCACCAGATACAAGTCACACAGTACACCAGTGTGGTGCGCCACCAGATAGAAGTCACACGGCACAACAGTGTGGTGCTCCACCAGATAGAAGTCACACAGTACACCAGTGTGACGCCCCACCAGATAGAAGTCACACGGTACAACAGTGTGACGCTCCACCAGATAGAAGTCACACGGCACACCAGTGTAGTGCCTCACCAGATAGAATTCACCTGGTACAACAGTGTGACGCTCCACCAAATAGAAGTCAGACGGCACACCAGTGTGATGCTCCACCAGATAGAACCCACACAGCACACCAGTGTGACGCTCCACCAGATAGGATCCACACGGTACAACAGTGTGACACTCCACCAGATAGAAGTCACACGGACAACAGTGTGGCGCCCCACCAGATAGAAGGCACACGGCACACCAGTGTGGTCCTCCACCAGATAGAAGTCTCACCGCACACCAGTGTGACGCTCCACCAGATAGAAGTCACATGGCACACCAGCGTGACGCGTCACCTGATAGAAGTCACACGGCACACCAGTGTGGTGCTCCACCAGATAGAAGTCTCACGTCACACCAGTGTGACGCTCCACCAGATAGAAGTCAGACGGCACACCAGTGTGGTGCTCCACCAGATAGAAGTCTCACGGCACACCAGTGTGGCGCTCCACCAGATAGAAGGCACACGGCACACCAGTGTGGTGCTCCACCAGATAGAAGTCTCACGGCACACCAGTGTGGCGCTCCACCAGATAGAAGGCACACGGCACACCAGTGTGGCGCACCACCAGATAGAAGTCACACGGCACACCAGTGTGGTCCTCCACCAGATAGAAGTCTCACGGCACACCAGTGTGACGCTCCACCAGATAGAAGTCACACGTCACACCAGTGTGACGCTCCACCAGATAGAAGTCACACGGCACACCAGTGTGACGCTCCACCAGATAGAAGTCACACGGCACACCAGTGTGGTGCTCCACCACATACAAGTCACACGGCACACCAGTGTGACGCTCCACCAGATAGAAGTCACACAGTACACCAGTGTGGTGCTCCACCACATACAAGTCACACGGCACACCAGTGTGACGCTCCACCAGATAGAAGTCACACAGTACACCAGTGTGGTGCTCCACCACATACAAGTCACACGGCACACCAGTGTGACGCTCCACCAGATAGAAGTCACACGGTACACCAGTGTGGTGCTCCACCACATACAAGTCACACGGCACACCAGTGTGACGCTCCACCAGATAGAAGTGACACAGTACACCAGTGTGGTGCTCCACCACATACAAGTCACACGGCACACCAGTGTGACGCTCCACCAGATAGAAGTCACACGGTACACCAGTGTGGTGCCCCACCACATACAAGTCACACGGCACACCAGTGTGACGCTCCACCAGATAGAAGTCACACGGCACACCAGTGTGGTGCTCCACCACATACAAGTCACACGGCACACCAGTGTGACGCTCCACCAGATAGAAGTCACACAGTACACCAGTGTGGTGCTCCACCACATACAAGTCACACGGCACACCAGTGTGACGCTCCACCAGATAGAAGTCACACGGTACACCAGTGTGGTGCTCCACCACATACAAGTCACACGGCACACCAGTGTGACGCTCCACCAGATAGAAGTCACACAGTACACCAGTGTGGTGCTCCACCACATACAAGTCACACGGCACACCAGTGTGACGCTCCACTAGATAGAAGTCACACAGTACACCAGTGTGACGCTCCACCAGATAGAAGTCACACGGCACACCAGTGTGGTGCTCCACCAGATAGAAGTCACACAGTACACCAGTGTGGTGCTCCACTAGATAGAAGTCACACAGTACACCAGTGTGGCGCTCCACCAGATAGAAGTCACACGGCACACTAGTGTGGTGCTCCACCAGATAGAAGTCACACAGTACACCAGTGTGGTGCTCCACTAGATAGAAGTCACACAGTACACCAGTGTGACGCTCCACCAGATAGAAGTCACACGGCACACCAGTGTGACGCTCCACCAGATAGAAGTCACACAGTACACCAGTGTGACGCTCCACCAGATAGAAGTCACACGGCACACCAGTGTGACGCTCCACTAGATAGAAGTCACACAGTACACCAGTGTGACGCTCCACCAGATAGAAGTCACACGGCACACCAGTGTGACGCTCCACCAGATAGAAGTCACACAGTACACCAGTGTGACGCTCCACCAGATAGAAGTCACACAGTACACCAGTGTGACGCTCCACCAGATAGAAGTCACACAGTACACCAGTGTGGTGCTCCACCAGATAGAAGTCACACGGCACACCAGTGTGACGCTCCACCAGATAGAAGTCACACGGCACACCAGTGTGACGCTCCACCAGATAGTATCCACACGGCACACCAGTGTGACGCTCCACCAGATAGAAGCCACACGGCACACCAGTGTGTGGTGCTCCACCAGATAGAAGTCACACAGTACACCAGTGTGACGCTCCACCAGATAGAAGTCACACAGTACACCAGTGTGGTGCTCCACCAGATAGAAGTCACACGGCACACCAGTGTGACGCTCCACCAGATAGAAGTCACACAGTACACCAGTGTGACGCTCCACCAGATAGAAGTCACACGGTACACCAGTGTGACGCTCCACTAGATAGAAGTCACACAGTACACCAGTGTGGTGCTCCACCACATACAAGTCACACGGCACACCAGTGTGACGCTCCACCAGATAGAAGTCACACAGTACACCAGTGTGGTGCTCCACCAGATAGAAGTCACACGGTACACCAGTGTGACGCTCCACCAGATAGAAGTCACACGGCACACCAGTGTGACGCTCCACTAGATAGAAGTCACACAGTACACCAGTGTGGTGCTCCACTAGATAGAAGTCACACGGCACACCAGTGTGACGCTCCACCAGATAGAAGACACACGGCACACCAGTGTGACGCTCCACCAGATAGAAGTCACACGGCACACCAGTGTGACGCTCCACTAGATAGAAGTCACACAGTACACCAGTGTGGTGCTCCACCAGATAGAAGTCACACAGTACACCAGTGTGGTGCTCCACCAGATAGAAGTCACACAGTACACCAGTGTGACGCTCCACTAGATAGAAGTCACACAGTACACCAGTGTGGTGCTCCACCAGATAGAAGTCACACGGCACACCAGTGTGACGCTCCACCAGATAGAAGTCACACAGTACACCAGTGTGGTGCTCCACCAGATAGAAGTCACACGGCACACCAGTGTGACGCTCCACCAGATAGAAGTCACACAGTACACCAGTGTGGTGCTCCACCAGATAGAAGACACACGGCACACCAGTGTGACGCTCCACCAGATAGAAGTCACACAGTACACCAGTGTGGTGCTCCACCAGATAGAAGTCACACGGCACACCAGTGTGACGCTCCACCAGATAGAAGTCACACAGTACACCAGTGTGGTGCTCCACCAGATAGAAGACACACGGCACACCAGTGTGACGCTCCACCAGATAGAAGTCACACGGCACACCAGTGTGACGCTCCACCAGATAGAAGTCACACGGCACACCAGTGTGACGCTCCACCAGATAGAAGTCACACGGCACACCAGTGTGACGCTCCACCAGATAGAAGTCACACGGCACACCAGTGTGACGCTCCACCAGATAGAAGACACACGGCTCACCAGTGTGACGCTCCACCAGATAGAAGTCACACAGTACACCAGTGTGACGCTCCACCAGATAGAAGTCAGACGGCACACCAGTGTGACGCTCCACCAGATAGAAGTCACACGGCACACCAGTGTGACGCTCCACCAGATAGAAGTCACACAGTACACCAGTGTGACGCTCCACCAGATAGAAGACACACGGCACACCAGTGTGGCGCTCCACCAGATAGAAGTCACACGGCACACCAGTGTGGTGCTCCACCAGATAGAAGTCACACGGCACACCAGTGTGACGCTCCACTAGATAGAAATCACACAGTACACCAGTGTGACGCTCCACCAGATAGAAGTCACACGGCACACCAGTGTGACGCTCCACCAGATAGAAGTCACACAGTACACCAGTGTGACGCTCCACCAGATAGAAGTCACACAGTACACCAGTGTGACGCTCCACCAGATAGAAGTCACACGGCACACCAGTGTGACGCTCCACCAGATAGAAGTCACACGGCACACCAGTGTGACGCTCCACCAGATAGAAGTCACACGGTACACCAGTGTGGTGCTCCACCAGATAGAAGTCACACAGTACACCAGTGTGACGCTCCACCAGATAGAAGTCACACGGCACACCAGTGTGACGCTCCACCAGATACAAGTCACACAGTACACCAGTGTGACGCTCCGCCAGATAGAAGTCAGACGGCACACCAGTGTGGTGCTCCACCAGATAGAAGTCACACGGCACACTAGTGTGGCGCTCCACCAGATAGAAGTCACACGGCACACCAGTGTGACGCTCCACCAGATAGAAGTCACACGGCACACCAGTGTGACGCTCCGCCAGATAGAAGTCAGACGGCACACCAGTGTGTGGTGCTCCACCAGATAGAAGTCACACGGCACACTAGTGTGGCGCTCCACCAGATAGAAGTCACACGGCACACCAGTGTGACGCTCCACCAGATACAAGTCACACAGTACACCAGTGTGGTGCTCCACCAGATAGAAGTCACACGGTACACCAGTGTGGTGCTCCACCAGATAGAAGTCACACAGTACACCTGTGTGGTGCGCCACCAGATAGAAGTCACACAGTACACCAGTGTGGTGCGCCACCAGATACAAGTCACACAGTACACCAGTGTGGTGCGCCACCAGATAGAAGTCACACGGCACAACAGTGTGGTGCTCCACCAGATAGAAGTCACACAGTACACCAGTGTGACGCCCCACCAGATAGAAGTCACACGGTACAACAGTGTGACGCTCCACCAGATAGAAGTCACACGGCACACCAGTGTAGTGCCTCACCAGATAGAATTCACCTGGTACAACAGTGTGACGCTCCACCAGATAGAAGTCAGACGGCACACCAGTGTGATGCTCCACCAGATAGAACCCACACAGCACACCAGTGTGACGCTCCACCAGATAGGAACCACACGGTACAACAGTGTGACACTCCACCAGATAGAAGTCACACGGACAACAGTGTGGCGCCCCACCAGATAGAAGGCACACGGCACACCAGTGTGGTCCTCCACCAGATAGAAGTCTCACGGCACACCAGTGTGACGCTCCACCAGATAGAAGTCACATGGCACACCAGCGTGACGCGTCACCTGATAGAAGTCACACGGCACACCAGTGTGGTGCTCCACCAGATAGAAGTCTCACGTCACACCAGTGTGACGCTCCACCAGATAGAAGTCAGACGGCACACCAGTGTGGTGCTCCACCAGATAGAAGTCTCACGGCACACCAGTGTGGCGCTCCACCAGATAGAAGGCACACGGCACACCAGTGTGGTGCTCCACCAGATAGAAGTCTCACGGCACACCAGTGTGGAGCTCCACCAGATAGAAGGCACACGGCACACCAGTGTGGCGCACCACCAGATAGAAGTCACACGGCACACCAGTGTGGTCCTCCACCAGATAGAAGTCTCACGGCACACCAGTGTGACGCTCCACCAGATAGAAGTCACACGTCACACCAGTGTGACGCTCCACCAGATAGAAGTCACACGGCACACCAGTGTGACGCTCCACCAGATAGAAGTCACACGGCACACCAGTGTGACGCTCCACCAGATATGTGTGCACGTATGTATATATATATACATACTACTGTACGTCTGTATACATATATGTATGTACGTATACATACTTATATTTAAGTAACAGCCGTACTAAGAATGAGAAATGAAATTTCGTTTCATTTTTTCCATTTATCGTTTTAGGTGCGCCCGGCCGATTAACTCACTCGATATGCAAATTAGGCTGCTCAGCCGTTAATATGCATAAGGAAAGTATATACTTTCAGACGTTCAATCATCTGGCAGGATGGTATACGGTGCTGACGATAGTACGTATACATACGTATACATACTTATATATATATATATATATATATATATATATATATATATATATATTAGAAAGATCGAGTATCGAAAAATCGGCGCACGAGTTCACGATAAACGAAATTCGATATGAGCGGCAGAGGGCTCAATAATTCAGATGAATCAGAGCTATAACTATCGTTAAAATACCGTCACATATAGAACAAGTCTACAATCAACCATACGATTTAAAATCGATAAAGGAAGATTCGGGCCAAACAGATATATATATATATAATATGCATACACAGAGAGAGAGAGAGATATGTAAAATCCCGACCGCGGTGCCAAGTGGTTTCTGACTGTGTGTATTCAGCAAACCTTTTCCGTATTATGACTGTCCACTGGGAATAAAACAATATTTCGACTGGTCACTGAAGTCACAAAAGTATAAAAGTATTTATACTTTTGTGATTCCTAAACCATCCTTTCTCCGGTTGTTCTTGCACTACACCCACACCAAATAGTATAATTATGCAAGTACATGTTCAATATCCATGGTTATTCAAGTACTTGAGCTGATATGATATATCTCTAATCCCTGGAGACACCTGTAAGTAGTTGGGTTACCTAGTCAACCTACATATATAGCATGGTAATGTAAGTTATTCCCATTGGAACTTATCTGTTATAGTATATTTAATAATTGTGTATTTTATAGAGAATTATAAGGTGGTTTGACGTACATATGACCTGGTACACACATAAAACTGTCAAATACTGCCTTGTATTGATTTAAATATCTCCAACTTTCCTGGCTTCACAAACTATTTAATCAATGACTTTCTAACCAACCGATTCAAGCATAATTCTCTCGTTTCACAATAAATAAACCACGCAATCATTCATTGCAAAAACTCCGATCCAACCCACAAAGGAATATTCCTTCCATATCTGATGCTGCTATGACTGACATTCTAGACCAGTGGTCGCTAACCTTTCCGACCTCACGGACCACTAAATTCACAATTTTAAATCCAGTGGGCCGCTAATATGATTTTTAAAAAAAGTTAAATACATTTATAAAACAATTGTTTCTACGTTTAGCACAAGGCCACCAATTATTCCAGTGTATCACTGGTACATTATTTTATCGACCACGTAAGGATGAAAGGCAAAGTTAACCTCGGCGGGATTTGAACTTAGATCATAAAGGACCGTAACTCTATGTCGCAAAGCATGGCGTCCGACCCTCTACCGATATTGCCAATAAAATAATTGTTTCTACTTTTGGCACAAGGCCAGCCATTAACCAGTACATTACTGGTACTTTATTTTATCGACCCCGTAAGGATGAAAGGCAAAGTTAACCTCGGCGGGATTTGAACTCAGATCGTCAAGGGATGTAACTATGCTGGAAAGTATGTCCGACCCTCTACAGATACTGCCAATAAAATAATGACCAGAGAAATTCAAATTTATTAATATGCTATGCACCTATTAAGTCTAACAAAATTATAAATGCCTATGTAATTAAAACAAAATATTTAAAGCCTGTTTAATTGTAAGAAAATGATTACAACATTTTCGAAGCTTATTTAAATATTACATATTTTTAGTGTGATATTTGTTCTTACTTGTTTGAAATAAGTTCATGGATTATTTACTCCAATGACGTTACTACAAGACGGAGAGCCATTTTTATTTCAGGCCGAGACCGGTAACGAGTTTTAATTGCTGTGACAGATGAAAATGTCTTTTCGCACAAATATGTTGTTGAAATTTGAATCAAAATTTTCAATGCCTTTTCACTCAGCAATGGGAATTCACTTTTTATAGAGGGCCGAAAATGAGGTCTTGATAAGGATGACTGGAATTTAGCTTTGAGACTGTCGTCGGATGCTAGATCGAAGGGGCTTTCTTTTTCATTCGTGCTTAAATTGTTATCTTCAATGTTTGTGGCAAATCGATCTATTATCCACATATTGCAATGTCTGGAATCTTCTTCCATTAGGTAATAACGATTAAAAGATTGTGTGAGTGATTGTAAGTGCTGTTAAACAATGGTTCCCACCTGCCAGTTGACATCTTTCTCTCTCATATATTCATCAAAATTTGAAAATATTTGCAAATTTTCTTCAGCCCTTGCCACAGTAATATTTTCTTTTGAAAATCATCCATTTTATCTTTTAGTGTGAACAAGTCCTTTAAGTTGTACTTGCAAGGATATGTTTAGTTTATTTAAGAGCGAAAAAATATCTACTAGGTATGGAAGCTTGGCTAAACACTGATTGTCCGACAAGAGTTCTTGAAATTTTTGGATTATTTTTCTGCGGGTTAGTATTTTGCCCCTCGACAGCCTTCTCAATTCAGCGTGAAGAAGAGGGTGAGTATACTGGGAACCCATTTCTTACAAAGTGCCTCAAATATTCGAGAACTGAACGCTTTCGTCGAGTTTCATTTATAGTTTAATAACATCTGATAACACTTTGTGTAGTTCTGGGGACATATTTTTCACTGAAAGTTGCAGTGTGTAGACAAAAGGTCTGGGTGACTAACATTTTTCTCCTTTGCAACAATTCCTGAAAGATTTCCAGTCATGTTTACGGAACCGTCTGCACATTTCTCAATACATTTTTTTCTATTCAATTCCGTGTTCCAGGAAATAATTATTAAGTGCTTCAAAATTCTCAGAGCTAGTTGTTCGACCCGGCAAGTTGAGCGAACAAAGTAGTTCTTCCTGTAACTCTTCTTCACACTCAACCCTCACAATACAAAGGAGAAGTGCCTTGTTACTTACGTCCGTTGATTCATCAAGTTGAATTGAATAAAATGGCGATTTTTTTCACCATTTATATAACTTGATTTTCAATATCTTCAACCATGTCTTCAATTGTACGCTTGTCAGTGTTAGCAGACATAGGAATTACTTTCAGTTTCTGGACAGCCTGCTTTCTCAAAACCTCTTCACATGCTTGTAACACGCAAGGCTTAATTAATTCATCTCCAATCGTATACGGGTTTTTTTCCTTTTTACTTTTCGTGACCTGAAGTGCTCTCAGATAAGAAGCCTTTAATAAATACTTGTCTTCAACAGTCCTTTTTCTTAAAGCACTTACTTGCTTTTGCCTATTTTCACTCATCCCTTGAAAATATTCAAGTGATTTCTTAGCTAAATCCGAGTTTCCAAAGTTTCATGGCATCATTAGATAAATTCTCAGAACACACAACACAAATCGGCAGTGGATCCAGCTCACTACCAGGTTCTTGAATAAATCCAAATCTCAAGGTCAAGTAGTTCAAATCATATTTTCTTGATACTTTGAGTTTTCTCGTCTCTCCTCCCCCAGTTCGAATTTTCTTCCTAATGGTGCCTGACGAGGACTGTGGAAACTCCGATTCATTGATCAGCTCACGGTTAAGTGAAGTATTACTATTGTTACTATTATCATTAGTTACATTTGGTATTATTACAGAAATACAATATATTCGTTTGCCTTTTCTCACTCATTTCGGGTTTATTTCATTGGAATCTAAGAACAAACAAGAAATGATAGCTATTAAAGCCAAATGAATAAAACAATCGGATGAGAATCGGTATTCGCGGAACTAGGTGTCTGTTGTAATGGTCAAAACAATACTGAATCATACATGTGTCATTTTGATGATAGATGATCCATAAGTGTAGAATTCTTTCATGGATGTTAGTTCTTTACTGAGGAGAAACATTTTTTAGGGGAGTTATAAAATACATTTTAACCGAATATTATTTTTGTTTTATAATTATAAAATAGAAATTGCAAATAAGGTCCAAATTTTTCTGCGGACAACCAAACTTTTCTCTCGGACCACTGGTTGGCGACCGCTGTTCTATACCACATCCAGAGAGAGGAAGGAAAACTAGTCACCATTAGAACATTCCTTCTAGTCTGGTGCTGTGGCTTTGACTGATAATCTAGGTCACATTTAGAGAGAGGAAGGAAAACTAGACACCATTCCATTAGAACATTCCTTCTATATCTGGTGCTGTGACTTTGACTGATATTCTAGGTCACATTTAGAGAGAGGAAGGAAAACTAGTCACCAT
>OZ024755.1:39827534-39850034 GCA_964016885.1 Eledone cirrhosa
GATCTCCTGCCGGTTTGTTTCGCTTGTAAAATCTGTCCAGCGATTCTTTCTTGAGATATTCTAACCACATGTCCATAGTATCAGAGCTGTGATCTCTCAATTCAGAGAAGTAGCGGCTCTACCGGGAGAGACTTTCTGATCTCCGAGCTAAACTCTATCAAGTAACATTACTCCAAAGACCCTTCGGAGGAACCGCATTTCGGCCGCTTGTATTTACGATCGTATTCCTTCGGTCATTTCCCAAGATTCATGACCATAAGTAAGGGTTGGCACGAATACCGAATTGAAGATATCGAGTTTGACTTTTACGTCTACCTCCCTTCTTCTGATGACCAGCTCCTGCAATTCTTGCACTTAATTCAGCCTCCTCTCTTCCATCACTCGTGAACATGGCTCCAGGATACTTGAACTTCTCTACCTGCTTCAGTGGAACTCCATTCAAATGTAGGGTGCACTGCGCATGATTCCTTGAGGGGACGAGTGCTTCGGTCGTCGCAGCACAGATTTTCATTCCAGCCGTGCAGCACTCAGCATCAAACCTATCAAGTGCAAGTCAGAGATCAGCCCCTGACAAGTTTGGTAATACTATGTCTTCTGAAAATTCCAACCGACTGATACTACAACCATTAGTCATGATACCACTTTCAGCCAGCCTCCGTACTAATTTAGACAGTAGGCACTAATGTTTAGTCAAAGTATAACTAGAATATATTTGCATGTTACAGAAATATATTTTATTCTTCTACATTCATGGCTATTTCCCTTCCGTTTGTTCCTTACCTAGTGGTTAGAGTCGTCGCAGTTTCCATTCCTAGGCTAGCTGCCGTGTTGATATCTTTAGTAAAATACTTTATATCACGTTGCGACCGGCAGATAGTATCATCAATAGAAACACTAACGGAAATATTGATTCTTTGGTGAGATCTGATGACCAGCAGATAGTATCAGAAATGGAAATAACAATAGAAAATATGTTTTAGTTTGATCTGACGATCGACTCATTTCTTCTTTTTTTTACTTTCGTTTAATTATATTAATACAAGAAGTGACGGAAAAAACATTGCCTTTGTCAATGTTATATTTTATTATTTCACTAGACCACTCGTGACCTGTTGGGTCACGTTCATTTCAAAATATACTTGAGAAATCATGTTCACTTAAAAGTAATTTTTAAATAATTAAAATATACACAGACATGTATATAATGTGAAATGAAACTGGAAGGCCCTTATATATGTATGTATGTATATATATATATATATATATATATATATATATATATATATATATATATATACATATATATATACATATATATATATATATAAATTGGGAATATAATCACTTATTTCCTAATGTTTGTTGAGTGAGTTGGAATTTGGCCGGAGTATCGCTAAAAAGCTTTCTCCGATATTGTATTTATATATATATATATATATATATATATATATATATATATATATATATATATATACATAAATGTGTGTGTTTGTATATATATATATATATATAAATGTGTGTGTTTGTATATATATGTGTGTGTGTGCGTGTGCGTGCGTGTGCGTGTGCGTGTGCGTGTGCGTGTGCGCGTGTGTGTGTGTCTGCGTTTTATATACACTGGTCATAGACACATATATATATACAACAACAACACCAGCTCTCTCTCCCTTTCTCTCTCTCCCTCTCTCTCTCCGTCTCTCTCTCTCTCTCTCTTCCATTCTCCTCCTCTGTCTCCTCTCCCTCCCTCTATGTCTCTCTTTCAATCTACTTTCTCACAACCACTATCGCTTTCTCTCTATCCTTCTCTCTCAGTTTATGAAGGTACCCAAGAAACCCCATATCTTGGGAGACAGTGCTTCGATTTACGCGAAACTTGTTTTATTCCATTTGTATTCGCATTTCAGGGGCTACTTCCTTTCAAAGTATTTCCACATTATGCACCCTTTTGGCTGTATGACATTACAGACAAGCAAGCAATCACAGCCTTAGTAATTTATAGATTACGTCTTCTGATTTCAAATCCCACCGAGGTTAGCTTTGCATTTCATCCTTACGGGGTCCTTAAAATAAAGTACCAGTAATGCACTTGAGTCGATATAATCGACTTTCCCCTCCCATATAAAATTGTTGGCCTTGTGCCTAAATCAGAAACCATAATTTCATTACATAATACTAGGATGATGTTAGCTAAGGGGACAAATGGTTTCCTTGGTCCAATCTGACTATTGATGTCTTTAATCTGCCAGGAGTTGCAACAGGTAGACTGTACCAGCAATGGATGACCAATGGAAGCATGGTTTCCTTGGTCCAATATGACTATTGGTTTCTCTCCTTTGTTATTTGCTGGATTAAGAGAAAACTCTCGGTTAATTATTTGATTTTCGAAGACACACTTGTATAAAATCGATTTATATACATAATTCTATTAAATCGTAATTATTGAATAGATAGATGTACTTCTTTTAAGCTTGATTCCTCTGCGTTGATACCAGTCAGTATATATTTATTGAGAACAACCTCATTAGCAATTTCGGGATAGATTGGTAGTATAGTTAGAGAATTAGAACGAATCACTAGAGGTAATTAATTACGACTTCCGACGTTCTGAGTTTAAATCTCCCAAAGAAAACATTACATTTTTCCATCCTTTGATCGATAAAATGAAGTACCAGTTAGGTCCTGTGGCTAATATAATCAACATTCTCCTTCCCCTTAAATTGCTGGCATGGTGTTAATGTTAGGAACTATTATTTGATGAGAAATTAGAAGCCATTTTCCCATTGTACTGTAAATTAGCTACATTAGTTATAGTTCACCATACATATATTTTATCTTTACAGACATCCATTGCCAGTAGAGTGTGATATACATTATATCATTGCGATATTATCAGTAATCAATTTAGCTCCCATTTCATATCATTTGTTATTAATAAATCATTAATCATTTTCAGTCACGTCTGTCGTGTCTTATTAATATATACCTTTCTAATCTGAAACATAATAATACTATTGACTAACTTCTATATATATATTAGTAACATATTATTATCTGATACATTGCTACAGGTCTTAGAAAGTTTATCACATTTCTCATAGAAAGGGTGGTGTAGAGAGAGGTAGGGTGGTGTAGAGAGAGGTAGGGTGGTGTAGAGAGGTAGGGTGGTGTAGAGAGAGAGATAGGGTGGTGTAGAGAGAGGTAGTTGGTTTAGAGAGATAGGGTCGTGTAGAGAATGATAGGGTGGTGTAGAGAGAGGTAGGGTGGTGTAGAGAGAGGTAGGGTGCTGTAGAGAGGTAGGGTAGTGTAGAGAGGTAGGGTGGTGTAGAGAGGTAGGGTGGTGTAGAGAGAGAGATAGGGTGGTGTAGAGAGGTAGGGTGGTGTAGAGAAGTAGGGTAGTGTAGAGAGAGGTAGGGTGGTGTAGAGAGGTAGGGTAGTGTAGAGAGAGGTAGGGTGGTGTAGAGAGGTAGGGTGGTGTAGAGAGGTAGGGTGGTGTAGAGAGGTAGAGTGGTGTAGAGAGGTAGGGTGGTGTAGAGAGAGGTAGGGTGGTGTAGAGAGGTAGGGTGGTGTAGAGAGAGGTAGGGTGGTGTAGAGAGGTAGGGTGGTGTAGAGAGGTAGGGTGGTGTAGAGAGGTAGGGTAGTGTAGAGAGGTAGGGTGGTGTAGAGAGGTAGAGTGGTGTAGAGAGAGGTAGGGTGGTGTAGAGAGGTAGGGTAGTGTAGAGAGGTAGGGTGGTGTAGAGAGGTAGGGTAGTGTAGAGAGGTAGGGTGGTGTAGAGAGGTAGGGTAGTGTAGAGAGGTAGAGTGGTGTAGAGAGGTAGGGTGGTGTAGAGAGGTAGGGTAGTGTAGAGAGGTAGGGTGGTGTAGAGAGGTAGGGTAGTGTAGAGAGGTAGGGTGGTGTAGAGAGGTAGGGTAGTGTAGAGAGGTAGGGTGGTGTAGAGAGGTAGAGTGGTGTAGAGAGAGGTAGGGTGCTGTAGAGAGGTAGGGTAGTGTAGAGAGGTAGGGTGGTGTAGAGAGGTAGGGTAGTGTAGAGAGGTAGGGTGGTGTAGAGAGGTAGGGTAGTGTAGAGAGGTAGGGTGGTGTAGAGAGGTAGAGTGGTGTAGAGAGAGGTAGGGTGGTGAAGAGAGGTAGGGTAGTGTAGAGAGGTAGGGTGGTGTAGAGAGGTAGGGTAGTGTAGAGAGGTAGGGTGGTGTAGAGAGGTAGGGTGGTGTAGAGAGGTAGGGTAGTGTAGAGAGGTAGGGTGGTGTAGAGAGGTAGGGTAGTGTAGAGAGGTAGGGTGGTGTAGAGAGGTAGGGTGGTGTAGAGAGGTAGGGTAGTGTAGAGAGGTAGGGTGGTGTAGAGAGGTAGGGTAGTGTAGAGAGGTAGGGTAGTGTAGAGAGGTATGGTGGTGTAGAGAGAGGTAGGGTGGTGTAGAGAGGTAGGGTAGTGTAGAGAGGTAGGGTGGTGTAGAGAGGTAGGGTAGTGTAGAGAGGTAGGGTAGTGTAGAGAGGTAGGGTGGTGTAGAGAGAGGTAGGGTGGTGTAGAGAGAGGTAGGGTGGTGTAGAGAGAGGTAGGGTGGTGTAGAGAGGTAGAGTGGTGTAGAGAGAGGTAGGGTGGTGTAGAGAGGTAGGGTGGTGTAGAGAGAGGTAGGGTGGTGTAGAGAGGTAGGGTGGTGTAGAGAGGTAGGGTGGTGTAGAGAGGTAGGGTGGTGTAGTGAGATAGGGTGGTGTAGAGAGGTAGGGTGGTGTAGAGAGAGATAGGGTGGTGTAGAGAGAGGTAGGGTGGTGTAGAGAGAGGTAGGGTGGTGTAGAGAGAGGTAGGGTGGTGTAGCGAGAGATAGGGTGGTGTAGAGAGAGGTAGGGTGCTGTAGAGAGGTAGAGTGGTGTAGAGAGGTAGGGTGGTGTAGAGAGGTATGGTGGTGTAGAGAGGTAGGGTGGTGTAGAGAGAGGTAGGGTGGTGTAGAGAGAGGTAGGGTGGTGTAGAGAGGTAGAGTGGTGTAGAGAGAGGTAGGGTGGTGTAGAGAGGTAGGGTGGTGTAGTGAGATAAGGTGGTGTAGAGAGGTAGGTTGGTGTAGAGAGAGGTAGGGTGGTGTAGAGAGGTAGGGTGGTGTAGAGAGGTAGGGTGGTGTAGAGAGGTAGGGTGGTGTAGAGAGAGATAGGGTGGTGTAGAGAGGTAGGGTGGTGTAGAGAGAGGTAGGGTGGTGTAGAGAGGTAGGGTGGTGTAGTGAGATAGGGTGGTGTAGAGAGGTAGGGTGGTGTAGAGAGAGGTAGGGTGGTGTAGAGAGGTAGGGTGGTGTAGAGAGGTAGGGTGGTGTAGAGAGGTAGGGTGGTGTAGAGAGAGATAGGGTGGTTTAGAGAGGTAGGGTGGTGTAGAGAGAGGTAGGGTGGTGTAGAGAGGTATGGTGGTGTAGTGAGATAGGGTGGTGTAGAGAGGTAGGGTGGTGTAGAGAGAGGTAGTTGGTTTAGAGAGATAGGGTCGTGTAGAGAATGATAGGGTGGTGTAGAGAGAGGTAGGGTGGTGTAGAGAGAGGTAGGGTGCTGTAGAGAGGTAGGGTAGTGTAGAGAGGTAAGGTGGTGTAGAGAGGTAGGGTGGTGTAGAGAGAGAGATAGGGTGGTGTAGAGAGGTAGGGTGGTGTAGAGAAGTAGGGTAGTGTAGAGAGAGGTAGGGTGGTGTAGAGAGGTAGGGTAGTGTAGAGAGAGGTAGGGTGGTGTAGAGAGGTAGGGTGGTGTAGAGAGGATAGGGTGGTGTAGAGAGGTAGAGTGGTGTAGAGAGGTAGGGTGGTGTAGAGAGAGGTAGGGTGGTGTAGAGAGGTAGGGTGGTGTAGAGAGAGGTAGGGTGGTGTAGAGAGGTAGGGTGGTGTAGAGAGGTAGGGTGGTGTAGAGAGGTAGGGTAGTGTAGAGAGGTAGGGTGGTGTAGAGAGGTAGAGTGGTGTAGAGAGAGGTAGGGTGGTGTAGAGAGGTAGGGTAGTGTAGAGAGGTAGGGTGGTGTAGAGAGGTAGGGTAGTGTAGAGAGGTAGGGTGGTGTAGAGAGGTAGGGTAATGTAGAGAGGTAGAGTGGTGTAGAGAGGTAGGGTGGTGTAGAGAGGTAGGGTAGTGTAGAGAGGTAGGGTGGTGTAGAGAGGTAGGGTAGTGTAGAGAGGTAGGGTGGTGTAGAGAGGTAGGGTAGTGTAGAGAGGTAGGGTGGTGTAGAGAGGTAGAGTGGTGTAGAGAGAGGTAGGGTGCTGTAGAGAGGTAGGGTAGTGTAGAGAGGTAGGGTGGTGTAGAGAGGTAGGGTAGTGTAGAGAGGTAGGGTGGTGTAGAGAGGTAGGGTAGTGTAGAGAGGTAGGGTGGTGTAGAGAGGTAGAGTGGTGTAGAGAGAGGTAGGGTGGTGAAGAGAGGTAGGGTAGTGTAGAGCGGTAGGGTGGTGTAGAGAGGTAGGGTAGTGTAGAGAGGTAGGGTGGTGTAGAGAGGTAGGGTGGTGTAGAGAGGTAGGGTAGTGTAGAGAGGTAGGGTGGTGTAGAGAGGTAGGGTAGTGTAGAGAGGTAGGGTGGTGTAGAGAGGTAGGGTGGTGTAGAGAGGTAGGGTAGTGTAGAGAGGTAGGGTGGTGTAGAGAGGTAGGGTAGTGTAGAGAGGTAGGGTAGTGTAGAGAGGTAGGGTGGTGTAGAGAGAGGTAGGGTGGTGTAGAGAGAGGTAGGGTGGTGTAGAGAGGGGTAGGGTGGTGTAGAGAGGTAGAGTGGTGTAGAGAGAGGTAGGGTGGTCTAGAGAGGTAGGGTGGTGTAGAGAGGTAGGGTGGTGTAGTGAGAGGTAGGGTGGTGTAGAGAGATAGGGTGGTGTAGTGAGATAGGGTGGTGTAGAGAGGTAGGGTGGTGTAGAGAGAGGTAGGGTGGTGTAGCGAGAGATAGGGTGGTGTAGAGAGAGGTAGGGTGGTGTAGAGAGAGGTAGGGTGCTGTAGAGAGGTAGAGTGGTGTAGAGAGGTAGGGTGGTGTAGAGAGGTATGGTGGTGTAGAGAGGTAGGGTGGTGTAGAGAGAGGTAGGGTGGTGTAGAGAGAGGTAGGGTGGTGTAGAGAGGTAGAGTGGTGTAGAGAGGTAGGGTGGTGTAGAGAGAGGTAGGGTGGTGTAGAGAGGTAGGGTGGTGTAGTGAGATAGGGTGGTGTAGAGAGGTAGGGTGGTGTAGAGAGAGGTAGGGTGGTGTAGAGAGGTAGGGTGGTGTAGAGAGGTAGGGTGGTGTAGAGAGAGATAGGGTGGTGTAGAGAGGTAGGGTGGTGTAGAGAGAGGTAGGGTGGTGTAGAGAGAGGTAGTTGGTTTAGAGAGATAGGGTCGTGTAGAGAATGATAGGGTGGTGTAGAGAGAGGTAGGGTGGTGTAGAGAGAGGTAGGGTGCTGTAGAGAGGTAGGGTAGTGTAGAGAGGTAGGGTGGTGTAGAGAGGTAGGGTGGTGTAGAGAGAGAGATAGGGTGGTGTAGAGAGGTAGGGTGGTGTAGAGAAGTAGGGTAGTGTAGAGAGGGTAAGGGTGGTGTAGAGAGGTAGGGTAGTGTAGAGAGAGGTAGGGTGGTGTAGAGAGGTAGGGTGGTGTAGAGAGGTAGGGTGGTGTAGAGAGGTAGAGTGGTGTAGAGAGGTAGGGTGGTGTAGAGAGAGGTAGGGTGGTGTAGAGAGGTAGGGTGGTGTAGAGAGAGGTAGGGTGGTGTAGAGAGGTAGGGTGGTGTAGAGAGGTAGGGTAGTGTAGAGAGGTAGGGTGGTGTAGAGAGGTAGAGTGGTGTAGAGAGAGGTAGGGTAGTGTAGAGAGGTAGGGTAGTGTAGAGAGGTAGGGTGGTGTATAGAGGTAGGGTAGTGTAGAGAGGTAGGGTGGTGTAGAGAGGTAGGGTAGTGTAGAGAGGTAGAGTGGTGTAGAGAGGTAGGGTGGTGTAGAGAGGTAGGGTAGTGTAGAGAGGTAGGGTGGTGTAGAGAGGTAGGGTAGTGTAGAGAGGTAGGGTGGTGTAGAGAGGTAGAGTGGTGTAGAGAGAGGTAGGGTGGTGTAGAGAGGTAGGGTAGTGTAGAGAGGTAGGGTGGTGTAGAGAGGTAGGGTAGTGTAGAGAGGTAGGGTGGTGTAGAGAGGTAGGGTAGTGTAGAGAGGTAGGGTGGTGTAGAGAGGTAGAGTGGTGTAGAGAGAGGTAGGGTGGTGTAGAGAGGTAGGGTAGTGTAGAGAGGTAGGGTGGTGTAGAGAGGTAGGGTAGTGTAGAGAGGTAGGGTGGTGTAGAGAGGTAGGGTAGTGTAGAGAGGTAGGGTGGTGTAGAGAGGTAGAGTGGTGTAGAGAGAGGTAGGGTGGTGTAGAGAGGTAGGGTAGTGTAGAGAGGTAGGGTGGTGTAGAGAGGTAGGGTAGTGTAGAGAGGTAGGGTGGTGTAGAGAGGTAGGGTAGTGTAGAGAGGTAGGGTGGTGTCGAGAGGTAGAGTGGTGTAGAGAGAGGTAGGGTGGTGTAGAGAGGTAGGGTAGTGTAGAGAGGTAGGGTGGTGTAGAGAGGTAGGGTAGTGTAGAGAGGTAGGGTGGTGTAGAGAGGTAGGGTGGTGTAGAGAGGTAGGGTAGTGTAGAGAGGTAGGGTGGTGTAGAGAGGTAGGGTAGTGTAGAGAGGTAGGGTGGTGTAGAGAGGTAGGGTGGTGTAGAGAGGTAGGGTAGTGTAGAGAGGTAGGGTGGTGTAGAGAGGTAGGGTAGTGTAGAGAGGTAGGGTAGTGTAGAGAGGTAGGGTGGTGTAGAGAGAGGTAGGGTGGTGTAGAGAGAGGTAGGGTGGTGTAGAGAGAGGTAGGGTGGTGTAGAGAGGTAGAGTGGTGTAGAGAGAGGTAGGGTGGTGTAGAGAGGTAGGGTGGTCTAGAGAGGTAGGGTGGTGTAGAGAGGTAGGGTGGTGTAGTGAGAGGTAGGGTGGTGTAGAGAGGTAGGGTGGTGTAGTGAGATAGGGTGGTGTAGAGAGAGGTAGGGTGGTGTAGAGAGAGGTAGGGTGGTGTAGCGAGAGATAGGGTGGTGTAGAGAGAGGTAGGGTGCTGTAGAGAGGTAGGGTGGTGTAGAGAGGTAGGGTAGTGTAGAGAGGTAGGGTAGTGTAGAGAGGTAGGGTGGTGTAGAGAGAGGTAGGGTGGTGTAGAGAGGTAGGGTAGTGTAGAGAGGTAGGGTGGTGTAGAGAGGTAGGGTGGTGTAGAGAGAGGTAGGGTGGTGTAGAGAGAGGTAGGGTGGTGTAGAGAGAGGTAGGGTGGTGTAGAGAGGTAGAGTGGTGTAGAGAGAGGTAGGGTGGTGTAGAGAGGTAGGGTGGTCTAGAGAGGTAGGGTGGTGTAGAGAGGTAGGGTGGTGTAGTGAGAGGTAGGGTGGTGTAGAGAGGTAGGGTGGTGTAGTGAGATAGGGTGGTGTAGAGAGGTAGGGTGGTGTAGAGAGAGATAGGGTGGTGTAGAGAGAGGTAGGGTGGTGTAGAGAGAGGTAGGGTGGTGTAGAGAGAGGTAGGGTGGTGTAGCGAGAGATAGGGTGGTGTAGAGAGAGGTAGGGTGCTGTAGAGAGGTAGAGTGGTGTAGAGAGGTAGGGTGGTGTAGAGAGGTATGGTGGTGTAGAGAGGTAGGGTGGTGTAGAGAGAGGTAGGGTGGTGTAGAGAGAGGTAGGGTGGTGTAGAGAGGTAGAGTGGTGTAGAGAGAGGTAGGGTGGTGTAGAGAGGTAGGGTGGTGTAGTGAGATAGGGTGGTGTAGAGAGGTAGGTTGGTGTAGAGAGAAGTAGGGTGGTGTAGAGAGGTAGGGTGGTGTAGAGAGGTAGGGTGGTGTAGAGAGGTAGGGTGGTGTAGAGAGAGATAGGGTGGTGTAGAGAGGTAGGGTGGTGTAGAGAGAGGTAGGGTGGTGTAGAGAGGTAGGGTGGTGTAGTGAGATAGGGTGGTGTAGAGAGGTAGGGTGGTGTAGAGAGAGGTAGGGTGGTGTAGAGAGGTAGGGTGGTGTAGAGAGGTAGGGTGGTGTAGAGAGGTAGGGTGGTGTAGAGAGAGATAGGGTGGTGTAGAGAGGTAGGGTGGTGTAGAGAGAGGTAGGGTGGTGTAGAGAGGTATGGTGGTGTAGTGAGATAGGGTGGTGTAGAGAGGTAGGGTGGTGTAGAGAGAGGTAGGGTGGTGTAGAGAGGTAGGGTGGTGTAGAGAGGTAGAGTGGTGTAGAGAGGTAGGGTGGTGTAGAGAGGTAGAGTGGTGTAGAGAGGTAGGGTGGTGTAGAGAGGTAGGGTGGTGTAGAGAGGTAGGGTGGTGTAGAGAGGTAGGGTGGTGTAGAGAGGTAGGGTGGTGTAGAGAGGTAGGGTAGTGTAGTGAGATAGGGTAGTGTAGAGAGAGGTAGGGTGGTGTAGAGAGTCAGGGTGGTGTAGAGAGTCAGGGTGGTGTAGAGAGGTAGGGTAGTGTAGAGAGGTAGGGTTGTGTAGAGAGAGGTAGGGTGGTGTAGAGAGATAGGGTGGTGTAGTGAGAGGTAGGGTGGTGTAGAGAGGTAGGGTGGTGTAGAGAGATAGGGTAGTGTAGAGAGGTAGGGTAGTGTAGAGAGGTAGGGTGGTGTAGAGAGATAGGGTGGTGTAGAGAGATAGGGTGGTGTAGAGAGAGGTAGGGTGGTAGAGAGATAGGGTGGTGTAGAGAGAGGAAGGTGGTGTAGAGAGATAGGGTAGTGTAGAGAGATAGGGTGGTGTAGAGAGAGGTAGGGTGGTAGAGAGATAGGGTGGTGTAGAGAGAGGAAGGTGGTGTAGAGAGATAGGGTAGTGTAGAGAGAGGTAGTGTGTTGTAGATAGAGGTAGGGTGGTGTAGATAGAGGTAGGGTGGTGTAGAGAGGTAGGGTGGTGTAGAGAGATAGTCTTACCTTTAATTTCATTTCTGTGCGTCTCTTACTCTCTCCCTCTCCACCATCCACCCTTTTTGTTTGTTTCCCTCTCTGTCTCCCTCTCTGTCTCCCTCTATCTCCTTATTTTTTTATTGCTCCCTCTCTTCCTTTCTCTGTCTCTCTATCTCCCTCTCCCACCTCTTTCCCTCTGTAACTTCTTCCTCCCTCCTACAACACTTTCACCACCCACACACATCACTAACACTATTACCACCAACACCAATCCCATCAACTACCCCCCCCCCCCCCCCAACAACAACAACCAATAGCTGTGTCTGTAACTCAATATTTACGGAGATATTCCCGCCTTTTATTATATCCACCGGAAATGAAAATATTTTAAGGAAGACGTCGAGGATTTCATTCTAAAAATCTGAAATCGTTTCCTTGTTAATAAGTCTGTGATCGATCAGTGGCACAGATCGATAATGTGATGAACGTGTGATCTATCAGTGGTAGATATTGATAATGTAGTGAATGTGAGATCTATCAGTGGCACAGATCAATAATATAGTGAACCTCTGATCTATTAGTGGCACATATCGATAATGTAATGAATGTCTGATCTATCAGTGGCACAGATCGATTACATTGGAGCCTGTGATCTATCAGAGGTACATATCGATTATATATGAACCTGTGATCTATCAGTGGCACATATCGATAAGGGAGTGAATGTTTGATGTATCACTGGAACATATCGATTATATATGAACCTGTGATCTATCAGCGGCACATATCGATAAGGTATTGAACAAGTGATCTATCGGTAGCACTAATCGATTACATATGATCATGTGATGTATCAGAACCACCAATCAATTACATATGATCGTGTGATCTATCAGTGACACAAATCGATAATATAATGAATGTGTAATCTATCGGTGACACAGATCGATATATTTATGTTGACATCCCAGAGATGAAACAGTTGTTTGAGAAAACGGCTTCATTGTCACCAACTCTACCATATATGGTATATAACAGATGACGTCATCTGTTATATACCATATATGGTATATAACAGAAGACGTCATTGTCACCAACACCACCATATATGGTATATAACAGAAGACGTCATTGTCACCAACACCACCATATATGGTATATAACAGTTGACGTCATTGTCACCAACACCACCATATATGGTATATAACAGTTGACGTCTTGTCACCAACCCCACCATATATGGTATATAACAGATGACGTCATTGTCACCAACCCCACCATATATGGTATATAACAGAAGACGTCATTGTCACCAACACCACCATATATGGTATATAACAGAAGACGTCATTGTCACCAACACCACCATATATGGTATATAACAGAAGACGTCATTGTCACCAACACCACCATATATGGTATATAACAGAAGACGTCATTGTCACCAACCCCACCATATATGGTATATAACAGAAGACGTCATTGTCACCAACACCACCATATATGGTATATAACAGAAGACGTCATTGTCACCAACACCACCATATATGGTATATAACAGAAGACGTCATTGTCACCAACACCACCATATATGGTATATAACAGATGACGTCATTGTCACTAACACCACCATATATGGTATATAACAGATGACGTCATTGCCACCAACCCCACTATATATGGTATATAACAGTTGACGTCTTGTCACCAACCCCACCATATATGGTATATAACAGATGACGTCATTGTCACCAACCCCACCATATATGGTATATAACTGGTGACGTCATTGTCACCAACCCCACCATATATGGTATATAACAGATGACGTCATTGTCACCAACACCACCATATATGGTATATAACTGGTGACGTCATTGTCACCAACACCACCATATATGACGTCATTGTCACCAACACCATATATGGTATCTATAAGACGCTGTGATTAAGATAGTGTTCTTCAACAAGTCCCTTTATCTCACGTCTTCAAGTCTCCTCAACTGACAAAAATAAGTTATATACTTGTAATAGCTTTATCACACCCAGTGTTATGCTGAATCTCCCTGAGAAATATGTCGGAATGCTTGGCTACTTGTACGTTAAATTCTCGACTGGGCTGTTCCGTTGGTCGAATCAAATGGAACGCTCATCGTCGGAACTGACGGAGGTGCAATACACACAAATTAGTTTATAAATATTGTAATGTATAGGATTATCTAGGACAGTCATGGGTAAACTGGCGACCGTGGGGCGCCTGCAGCCCCTTTCGGTTCCTGAATGGCACACCTAATTTAAAACTTTCCTTGAATTTCTTACTAATGTGGCCCACCTCATGATGAGCCACACCCTATGTGGCCCACCTCATGATGAGCCACACCCTATGTGGCTCACCTTATGATGAGTCACATCCTATGTGGTCCACCTTATGATGTCCACGCCGGATCTAGGAGTAGCTGTGTGTTTGCTGTAGTTTCGCTATAAACAGGTATAGGTGAATGGTTAAGAATCTCGCTTCGTAATAATTAAAAGCTCATGGGTTGTATCCAAGTGGGTGGCATCTTAAATCCTCGGAGTGACTCAAGCTCGTTAGGGCCAAGCCATGTCTCAAAGAGTATCACGTTGGATCTCACTGAGAGTACTCAGCCACTTGGACTATAATACAAGATAGACTTATTTGTAATTCAACGGAACAGCCTTGTCACATATTGTGTGAAGGTGATCCAGCTTCAGCTTTACGTTAACAGTACACGTGTCTGTGGAATATTCAAACACTGGCAGGATTGTTCACAAGTTAGATATTCAGTCGATTGAAAAACTGATTGATCATCGTCAAATCCAACGGAGGATCTCTCAACACATTCTTATAAGTATTAGCGTACATGATAGTGTTGGTGTATATAATAAAGTTGGTGTATATAGTAATGTTGGTATATATGATAATTGTTTCTACTTTTGGCACAAGGCCAGCAATTACCCAGTGTATTACTGGTACTTTATTTTATCGACCCCGTAAGGATGAAAAGCAAAGTTAACCTCGGCGTGATTTGAACTCAGATTGTAAAGGGACGTAACTATGCTGGAAAGCATGGCATCTGACTCTCTAACGATACTACCAATCCATCGCCCTTGGTGTATATAATAATGGTTTCTTATTTAGGCACAAGGCCAGCATTTTTTTTTGGGGGGGGGTCGATGAAATTGACCCCAGTGCGTGACTGGTACTTTATTTTATCGACCCCGTAAGGATGAAAGGCAAAGTTAACCTCGGCGGGATTTGAACTCAGATCATAAAGGGCGATAATTCTATGCTGCAAAGCATGGTGTCTGACGCTCTACCGATATTGGGTGTATATGATAAAGTTGGTTTATATGATAATGGTGTATATAATAATGTTGGTGTATATCATGAGGGTAGAGATAATGTGTAGGCGACTCACTGGCTGGATCTTGAGGACTTTCCGGACAAGCGACCTAGACACCATGTTTACACTATGGAGGACATTTGTCCTAAGCCGCCTGGACTATTGCTCCCAGTTGTGGTCACCCCATACTGTCAAACTAACCACGGAGCTTGAGGCAACCCAGCGAAGCTACACCAAGAGGATTGCCAAGATGAGGGAGATAAGCTACTGGGAGAGGCTAAAGGAACTGAACCTCTACTCCTTGGAACGAAGACGGAAGAGATACGCAGTGATCTACATGTGGAAAATCCTGGAGGGACTAGCACCAAACTTTGGCATTGGGAGCTGGACCAACCCCTGAACAGGACATCACTGTGTAGTACCAAAGGTCTCGTCTTCCACATCTAGAATAAGGAGCAGATATTGCAATAGCCTGGGGTTCAAGGGCCCTCAAATCTTCAACAACTGCCGAGCGATCTGAGAGATCTGCATTGTGTGGACGTGGATGTTTTCAAGAAGCATCTCGACACCCAGCTATCCATGATCCCGGATGACCCTACAGCACGATACAAAGGTAACCTAAGGACAGCAGCAACGAACTCCATCTTACACCACTGGCCATCCAACAAAGGCTGGAGATAAAATGTGTAGCAACAAGGGCGGTGCCCCAGCATGACCTCAGCCGGATGGCTGGAACAGGTAAAAGAGTAAAAGAGTATATGATAATGTTGGCTGTGTGAGTTGTTGTTTGGTTGAATGTAATCGATAAAGCTACGGGTATTGACAGCAAACAACTATGGCGGACAAAAGTAATCACTTAAGGCTATTTGATGATGGGTCCTCCATCGATTTCGACGATGACTATTCAATCATTGACCAATGAACTCATGAAGTAACATGTAGGAGGTGTAGTATTCCATACACACGTCTTAATACTCAAGCCGTGCTATCGGGACAACTTATATGACAAGGCTAGACATTTCATCTCCCTGTACAATCATTTTCATGGACTTCCACGCAATCTCTGCCTGCCCAATTTCATTCACAACCTTTCGGTTGAAACAATGTCATGTTGAATTCACTGGTAGTCAGGTGTCACCCAGTCCACTCAAATACTCAACCTCATCAGTGAAAAGGAAACTTCGTAACCACGGATATGGGATTACATTTCAGTTTGGCTTTTATATCCTCATCGCCAGAATCATTGACGTCGACATCACCGACACTACCATCACCACCAACACCCCTACCACCACCACCACCACCACCGCCACCCTCTCTACCACCACCACCGCCGCAACCCTCTCTACCACCACCACAACCACCATCGCTATACCACTACCAACATAACCCACCACCACCACCAACATAACCCACCACCACCACCAACATAACCCACCACCACCACCAACACTACCACCACCACCTTCACTAGTCTCTACCACCACCACCACCATCACTACCACCACCACCCACCACCACCACCCCTACTACCACCACCATCACTGTCACCACCCACCACCTTCACTAGTCTCTACCACCACCACCACCACTAGTCTCTACCAACACCACCACCACTAGTCTACCAACACCACCACCACCACCACCGCCACCTTCACTAGTCTCTACCACCACCACCACCACCTTCACTAGTCTCTACCAACACCACCACCACTACGACAACCCACCACCACCACCACCACCGCCACCTTCACTAGTCTGTACCATCACCACCGCCACCTTCACTAGTCTCTACCACCACCACCTTCACTAGTCTCTACCAACATCATCACCACTACGACAACCCACCACCACCACCACCGCCACCTTCACTAGTCTCTACCAACACCACCGCCACCTTCACTAGTCTCTACCTAACACCACCACCACCACGACAACCCACACCACCACCTCCACCTTCACTAGTCTCTACCAACACCACCACCACCACGACAACCCACACCACCACCACCGCCACCTTCACTAGTCTCTACCAACACCACCACCACTACGACAACCCACACCACCACCTCCACCTTCACTAGTCTCTACCAACACCACCACCACCACGACAACCCACACCACCACCACCACCTTCACTAGTCTCTACCAACACCACCACCACCACGACAACCCACACCACCACCACCTCCACCTTCACTAGTCTCTACCAACACCACCACCACCACGACAACCCACCACCACGACCGCCACCTTCACTAATCTCTACCAACACCACCACCACTACGACAACCCACCACCACCACGACCGCCACCTTCACTAGTCTCTACCAACATCACCACCACTACGACAACCCACCACCACCACCACCACCACCACCATCACCACCGCCACCTTCACTAGTCTCTACCAACACCACCGCCACCTTCACTAGTCTCTACCAACACCACCACCACCACGACAACCCACCACCACGACCGTCACCTTCACTGTCTCTACCAACACCACCACCACTACGACAACCCACCACCACCACCTCCACCTTCACTAGTCTCTACCAACACCACCACCACCACGACAACCCACCACCACGACCGCCACCTTCACTAGTCTCTACCAACACCACCACCACTACGACAACCCACCACCACCAACACCTCCACCTTCACTAGTCTCTACCAACACCACCACCACCACGACAACCCACCACCACGACCGCCACCTTCACTAGTCTCTACCAACACCACCACCACTACGACAACCCACCACCACCACCACCGCCACCTTCACTAGTCTCTACCAACACCACCACCACCACGACAACCCACCACCACGACCGCCACCTTCACTAGTCTCTACCAACACCACCACCACCTTCACTAGTCTCTACCATCACCACCGCCACCTTCACTAGTCTCTACCAACACCACCACCACTACGACAACCCACCACCACCACCGCCACCTTCACTAGTCCACCACCACCACCATTACGACAACCCACCACCACTACCACCACCATTACGACAACCCACCACCACCACCACCACCACCTTCACTAGTCTCTACCACCACCACCACCACCTTCACTAGTCTCTACCAACACCACCACCACTACGACAACCCACCACCACCACCACCACCACCGCCACCTTCACCTTCACTAGTCTCTACCACCACCACCACCACCTTCACTAGTCTCTACCAACACCACCACCACCTTCACTAGTCTCTACCATCACCACCGCCACCTTCACTAGTCTCTACCAACACCACCACCACCTTCACTAGTCTCTACCAACACCACCACCACCTTCACTAGTCTCTACCATCACCACCGCCACCTTCACTAGTCTCTACCAACACCACCACCACTACGACAACCCACCACCACCACCGCCACCTTCACTAGTCCACCACCACCACCATTACGACAACCCACCACCACTACCACCACCATTACGACAACCCACCACCACCACCACCGCCACCTTCACTAGTCTCTACCAACACCACCACCACCACCACCACCACTACCACCTTCACTAGTCTCTACCAACACCACCACCACTACGACAACCCACCACCACCACCGCCACCTTCACTAGTCTCTACCAACACCACCACCACTACGACAACCCACCACCACCACCACCACAACCCAACACCACCACCACTACGACAACCCACCACCACCACCTACATGTAAATACCACCGAAGACAATGAAAGCTGAGAAACATAAGAGCCTATATTGCTAAAATAGATATTTTTATATCGTATTAAATCTTAGATAAACATTTCCATGTTTCCTCTCAACAAGAAAATGACCGTTTCGTCTCTGTAATATCTTCTTCCGGACATTCACATCGATTGTATGTCATGATTCCATCTTTGATATCCTATCACCGGAAATAATTAATCATTATATTCTATATATCATACTTACATTTAGCTAACATCATCCAAATATTTACCAAGTTAAATAATTGACAAAGGCAATGTTTATTCCGCCTTTTGTTAAATTATTCTAACTAAAATATGAAAAAAAAAAAGAACGGAGCTGATCAACAGATCAGACGAAGGAAGCAATGTTTCCCTTGATCTTTCTTTTGCTGTTATTATCTGCTGGTCGCAACTCCTGGCATTCTAATTTGCTAACGTGTAAAATTGTGCAATTACAGTCTTTTAGACAATTTGGTTTTCATTCCATCGTGGAGAGGAAGTGATAGTTTATGGCCGTTTACTGTGATTTAATATAAATTGAATTGCTTAGGTATTTGTATCTGAGGTCAGCTTTAGACAAACTTCCATAAAATTGTCATTTCAGTTATGGTCCTTTTGACAGAAATGTTTTAACTTCACAGCACTGATAATTCACAAAGATTTATAGAAACAATTACGGCGGTGTGGCTAAGGGTTTCATTTCACAATTACATGGTTTCGGATTCAGCGCCACTGCATAGCACCTACATGTATTTATATTATAATTGCATTGTGATTTCAAGTTAAACTAGAGTGAAGCCATTTAGCTCGGATCGGCAAGAAAACTCTAAACGCCCTGTTCCAAATGAAACCATAAAACTTCACATTAACAATGATAGTCTTTACTTTAGTTTACTTTATATTTTCACAACAATCTATCGACTCGTACATATGCTACAAACATTCGAATTAACAAAGCTGTTTTTAGATATTTTCTGCTAAATCATTACAAGACACTAGCAGAAAAACCACCATTCCGGTGGTGGATGTGGTGATATACCGGAAGTATTGAAATTTGAATTTTTTAAAAGAAGTGAATCTTGAAAAAATTCGGTTGGGTACTTCTTTAGTTTTAGGGTTTGAAACTCACAGACACACAGGCAGACATCCTCAGTTTTATATATATATATATATATATATATATATATATATATATATATATATATATATATATATATATATATATATATATATATATATATATATATATATATATATATATATATATTTATATATATATATATATATATATTTTATGTTTGGGGAGGGTCATGTTGCCAATAAGAAACACACGCACCATTGCTTTCACTCCAATTTATTATAAATTAAATTTATAAAATTAAGGGCGGTGGATTGGCAGTATCGGTAGAGGGTCGGACGCCATGCTTTGACGCATAGAGTTACGGCTCTTGCCATTCTGAGTTCAAATCCCGCCGAGGTTAACTTTGCCTTTCATCCTTACGGGGTCGATAAAATAAAGTACCAGTAATACACTGGGTAATTGCTGGCCTTGTGCCAAAAGTAGAAATAATTAAATTTATAAAATTAAGAATTTATAAATTTCCGGTTGGTTGGTTGGTTCCATAACCGGACTGTTGTTCATATATTGTCAAAGTTCTTTCCTCACACATTCTGTGACCTCTTCAGTGACTGGGGATTCTTTGCTTTGTTTTGTGCCTCTCCTTTGTTCTATACTCAATACTGTATTTATTATGCTCTGATGATTCCTGCCAAAAGGTGAGGATGAAATATTGTAAGTGAATAAAGACTGTTTAAGTATGTAAGTCTTCTTTGGTTTCTTTTGCATATATATATATTTATATATATATATATGTATATGTATATATAAGTATATATATATATATATATATATATATATATATATATATATATATATATTGTTATACTTTGGGAGGGTCATGTTGCCAATAAGAAACACACGCACCAGTTGCTTTCACTTCAATTTAATTTATTATATATTTATAAATTTACAAATTTATAAATTTCTGGTTGGTTGGTTGGTTCCACAACCAGATAGTTGTTTATATATATATAGTCATAGTTCTTTCGTCACACACTCTGTGACCTCTTCAGTGACTGGGGATTTCTTTCTTCATTTCTGTGCCTTTCTTTTCTTCTATCCTACGCCATTTTGTTTGTGTGTGGGTTGCGTGCTCAGTTTGCGCATGCGCCACATCCGGGTGTCTGTGTGTGTTTGTGTTCATTTTTCTATTTTTCTATTTATATTTTTCTATTTGTTTATTTATTTATTTATTTATTGTTGCTTGTTTGTTTGTTCTATGTGTGTGTGTGTTTTCATTTTGTCTTGTGTGTCTTTTCATTTTGTGTGTGTTTTCAATTGTAAGTTGTTTGTTCTATGTGTGTGTGTGTGTTTTCATTTTGTCCTTAACTGTAAGTTGTGATGTTGCTGTTCCACTCATATTTTCTATTTAATTTTGGTTTTAATTCTTTTATGCTTACTGCCTCTGTAATTTGCCTAAACATTGCGTCTTTCTTGTGTGTGGATTCTATTTTTATTTCTATGCTCTCTAATTTACCCCTGTGTTCTATCTTAGCATGTTGGTAGAGCACAGATGATTCTTTATTATCTTGGAGGTCTCGCCAGTGTTCATTTATTCGTTCCCCTATACTACGAGCTGTCTCACCTATGTACACTATATTTTTGTTTCTACATTGTCCTTCAGTACATCTTATGCTATATACTACATTTCTAGTTTTACAGTTAATATGGGGGCTTATTTTACAGGTTATACATTTCTTATCGATACATGAGGGTCTTTGGAACGGGTATGTCTTGCTAATAAGTGTTTTTACGGAGGTACCAGGTCTTTCTACTATCTTAATATTGAGATTATGTTTCTTTAGGGCCCTTCTAAATTTGTAGGCTAGTTCGCCTCTAGGGGTTGTATTGATGAACATTACACTCTGGTATTTATTGCTATCATACCATGAGTTTATTCTATTGGCCTTGTTCCTAGTTCTTTCTATTCTATTCCAAAATTTGCTCCTATACAAGGGGCAGGTCCCATTTATGTCATTATTTACCATTTTTTCCCATTTGGTTCTGGCTCCTTTATACACTCTGATTCTATCTCTCTGATTGTAGCCAGAGAACTGCATACGGTGGATGAAGTGTTGTATGTGTCTCTCTAGTTCTTCGGGGTTGCACATGCGGGACACATTTCTCATCATGGCAAGCTATTTAGAACACTGGTTGACAACTTTACTTCGCTCCGAAGAAGAGATATTATCTCGAAAATTAAGGACATTTAAATAAATCTAAGCTAAAAGACTAATTGTCAACAATATCTTTTGCATTTGCATTCCTTTTTCTATGTCCATACCTGCATTGTTTTGGCTTTATTATACATATACAAACGTTTATACCTCATTACACAATGCTTCAAGTGAACTATAACCTCCTCCATATATATATATATATATATATCCATATATATATATATATATATATCCATATATATATATATCCATATATATATATATCCATATATATATATATGCATATATATATATATCCATATATATATATATCCATATATATATATCCATATATATATATATATCCATATATATATATATATATATATATCCATATATATATATATCCATATATATATATATCCATATATATATATATGCATATATATATATATCCATATATATATATATCCATATATATATATACATATATATACATATATATATATCCATATATATATAAATTCAGCGAGAATCGCATATCTGGGTTCAATCGGAGGTAACCACAGTAAGTAAGGTAATCGATACACAGCAGAGTATAAATATTTAATATAGAAATGGCTTCTACAGGACTAGGTCTGTTTCATTCGGGAGAAACCATGAGGAAGCCGACTATACATATATGTATATATATATGGGTGTGTGTTCGTGGATGTACTTGTAGGTGTGTGTGTGTGTGTGTGTGCGTCTCTCTCTCACTCAATGTGTGTGTGTGTTTGTGTGTGTGTGCGTGTGTCTGTGTGTGTGTGTGTGTGTGTTTTACATTGAGCGTTGTTCTGTCCAAGCATTTTTCGAAGTATCTATTGTTTTCTGTCAAACACACACACACACACACCCATATATATATATATATATATATATATGAATAAAGTTAGTCCTTCATCAGTGATCTTCCAACCATCATTGGTATTTCATCGCTTTAAAGACCATATACTACCGGTTGGTGCGAGCAACGGCTAAAAAAAGTCGTTGGGACACGTAAATAAAGGGGACACGAGTGTAAACAAACAAAGATGGTGAAGCAACGAAAAGTGAGGAAGAAGGAGTCAAGTCCCAAATTTCTATGAATATAAATTCGGTGAAATCGTGAACGAGAGAATAAAGACCATCAAACCTGGTTGGAATGTGAGCAAGGAAGGAATTCCGTACAGGTCTAACGGGAGGAAGAAGGGATCTAGTCTGTGAATCGGTGAACGTAAGTTCTGTGAAATCGTAGACGAGAGAGAGAGAAAAAAAGCGACCTGCCAGACCAAGGGTGCGAAAGAAAAGAATTACGCACAGGTCAAACGGGAAGAAGGAGGAGCAGGAGAGGTAGTAACAGAGAATGAGTGAGTGAAG
>OZ024755.1:39855034-39880034 GCA_964016885.1 Eledone cirrhosa
CTACATATATATACACACACATATACTACATATATATACTACATATATATACTACATATACTACATATATATACTACATATATATACACACATATACTACATATATATACTACATATAATACATATATATACTACATATACTACATATACTACATATATATACTACATATATATACACACATACTTACATATATATATATATATATATATGTGTGTGTGTGTGTGTGTGTGTGTGTGTGTGTGTGTGTGTGTGTGTGTGTGTGTGTGTGTGTGTGTGTGTGTGTGTGTGTGTGTGTGTGTGCGTGTGTGTGTGTGCGTGTGTGTGTGCGTATGTGCTTCTTCCTAACAGTTATCCCATGACGGTAAAAAGACCAGTGAATTGCATAGAATTTTAGTTTCTCAGTCCATGGAAATATTTTCCATTTAACAATAAACTTCCCACGTAATTCTCCGCTTCCTTTGGCTTTTCTCCCCATTGTCAGCGTTGTCTTCGATGAAGACATAAATGTCCGCTTAGTTTGTAGACGTGGAATAGGTGAATAAGTATATTGATGTTTCTCTTATTTGTATTGTATGACTAATGTGGAATTGGTGAATAAATATATTGATTTGTCTGATAGTTGTATTGCATGACAAGTTGGTGAAAGGAGACTGACACTAATGCCATCTTTATGTAATTTTTAATTTAGGGGAACGTGACATATGAGGTATATTATTAATTAATCTGTACATACATACATACTTACATATAAACATAAAACGGGGAAAAGCAACAACCCAATCTACCAACATTTTCATCAATGGCCTAATTGTTTCACCGATATATGAGGAGGACTGCTACAGATACCTGGGGATAGATGAGAACATATCCTATAATGGTATCTGTAATAAGGAACGCATAACCAAGGAATACTACACCCGATTAAGAAAGATTTGGTCATCGGAACTCTCTACGCAAAACAGAACAGTGGCTCACAATGTGTTTGCTGTGACTGTCCTAACACCGACGTTTGGAATACTCAATTGGACGATAGACGAAATCCGAGCAGTTGATGTTAGAACTCGAAGCGTAGGAGCCCGTCTCTTGAACAAGTCTATCTGCATGAGACAGATAAGATCATGAAAGAGTACTGGTGGAATGTTCCAGTCAAAACCCCGATAAAATGCAGGCATAACAGACCAGATATTATGATATGGGACAGGGAGAAGAAAGCATGCACAGTAGTGGAAATTAGCTGCCCAGCAGATGCCAATATAATATCAAAGATTAGCGAAAAGGAGAATATTTATGCAGAACAAATGAGTAATCTACAGATACTCCACCCTGACTATACTTTCAGATTTATACTGTGATTATTGGGGCACTGGGATATGTTAGAAACTGCCTCAATACAAACCTTGAGAAACTGGGCTTCACAGAAACAGAAAGAACACAGCTGGTTAGAAAATTACAAGTAAAAATGTTTCACCGATATCTGATGAGGACTGCTGCAGATACCTGGGGATAGATGAGAACATATCCTATAATGGTATCTGTAATAAGGGACGCGTAACCAAGGAATACAACACCCGATTAAGAAAAATTTGGTCATCGGAACTCTCTACGCAAAACAAAACAGTGGCTCACAATGTGTTTTATGTGCCTGTCCTAACACCAACTTTTCGAATACTCAATTGGACGATAGACGAAATCCGAGTAGTTGATGTTAGAACTAAAACATGCTAAACAACATCAGTCCAGACAGCATTTGAATGTAGCATCATATCCCTCCGAGAACATCTACGAACCTCGAAGCGTAGGAGCCCGTCTCTTGAACAAGTCTATCTGCATGAGACAGATAAGATCATGAGAGTTGGGAAGGAACTCCTCGAGAGATATTCTATGTGTGATAATCAAAAACTCACACCCAGGGAGGCTGCTCAGCAGTATCGCAGTGAATCCATGGATGAAAAACTGCATGCTTATCAGCAAAAAATCATGCATGGATATGTTGCCAGGAAGCTCCAGAGTGAGAGTAGTGTAGATAAGGAAAGTAGTCTATCTTGGACCAACAACCGTTATATTGGCTCCCACTTTGAAGGATACGCCTTTACAATCCCAAAACAAGAAATCAATACGAAATACCTGATTCACAAAAGAGATAGGAATGCAAGCAAAACACCTAGATGTGATAACAAGTGCAGACTCTGTCATCGCGGTACTATCTACCTATGAGGCATGTTATATTGGCAAAAATACTGTACAATGCAATCCGTAGAAAAGATAGCCCCGATAATAAACACATTAAAAGTTAAAGCAATGTGGAAGACATACATATACATAATATGAAAGAGTACTGGTGGAATGTTCCAGTAAAAACCCCAATATAATTGTTACTACTTTTGGCACAAGGCCAGTAATTACCCAGTGCATTACTGGTACTTTATTTTATCGAACCCCTAAGGATGAAGGCAAAGTTAACCTCGGCGGGATTTGAACTCAGACAGTAAAGGGACGTAACACTACCGTAACTCCACCGCCCTGCAGGAACAACAGACCAGATATTATGATATGGGACAGGGAAAAGAAGACATGCACAGTAGTGGAAGTTAGCTGCCCAGCAGATGCCAATATAATATCAAAGATTAGATAAAAGGAGAATATTTATGCAGAACTGATGAGAAATCAGATACTCCACACTGATTACACCTTCAGATTTATGCCTGTGATTATTGGGGCACTGGGGTATGTTAGTAACTGCCTCAATACAAATCTTGAGAAACACATCCACACATACAATAACATCCATATCTACACATGTAGACATACATACATATCTACCTAGTTGATGCTGTGTAAATTCCAATGAGAGAGTCTTGTGTCTATGTTAGAAACCGACTCTCACTCTATTGGAAAACATTTGTGAAATTATAAAACCAGAAGAACATACATACATATATACATACATACATATATACATACATACATACATACATACATACATACATACATACATACATACATACATACATACATGGTGGCTGCCAACTCGTTTTCGAGTACGGCCACTACTTTATATCAATGTAGGAGAACCCCTACCGATGCGCTGAACGAGTGTGACTTTTTAGTCCAGCCAGCGACTTGAAAACTCTGGTACAAACACTACACTTGTGACAATTATTGACTCATAGTGCTGGGCCCATGGTACCATGTGACGACAAGTGCAGAGAGATCTCCAGATATAAAGCAATGCCTGTGCCGTGAAGCTTTTATAGTGAGCAAAGGCACTGCACAAAGCCAGTCCCACTCTCTTAACCAAGATGATATTTACCAAAAAGAAGAACATGTCAACATCATTGGATACCATCAGAGTTGCAGGTGTTATATCAGAGTTTTCCTTCTCCTAGAATTCTGCCTTGACAAAGGCTAAGGGGTCATCTCTCCCGGTGATTTTGGATGGCCATTGATTCTTAAGAGCTCCTTTGCCCTTTGACAGGTTTTGTTTTTAGTCCTGCAGGATGTCCAAAGTCACCCTCCTCACCAAGAAACCTTGGTGGGGTTGCCAGTTTAGTCGCCAACGACCCGACCATGAAACAGGTTGTACTGGGATACATGTTACCAGTAGCACCAACTGGTGACCTGACATACATACATACATATATACATACATACATACATACATGGTGGCTGCCAACTTGTTTTCGAGTACGGCCACTACTTTATATCCATGTAGGAGAACACCTACCGATGCGCTGAACGAGTGTGACTTTTTAGTCCAGCCTGCGACTTGAAAACTCTGGTACAAACACTACACTTGTGACAATTATTGACACAGAGTGCTGGGCCCATGGTACCATGTGACGACAAGTGCAGAGAGATCTCCAGATATAAAGCAATGCCTGTGCTGTGAAGCTTTTATAGTGAGCAAATGCACTACACAAAGCCAGCCCCACTCCCTTAACCAAGATGATATTTACCAAAAAGAAGAACAAGTCAATATCATTGGATACCATCAGAGTTGCAGGTGTTATATCAGAGTTTTCCTTCTCCTAGAATTCTGCCTTGACAAAGGCTAAGGGGTCATCTCTCCCGGTGATTTTGGATGGCCATTGACTCTTAAGAGGTCCTTTGCCCTTTGACAGGTTTTATTTTTAGTCCTGCAGGATGTTAAATGTCACCCTCCTCACCATGAAACATTGGTGGGGTTGCCAGTTTAGTCGCCAACGACCCGACCATGAGACAGGTTGTACTAGGATACATGTTACCAGTAGCATACATACATACATACATACGCACATACATACATACGTACGTACGCACATACATACATTCATACAATCATACATACATCTAAGGCGGGTAAAATTCCCGAGATCCATGGACGAGTTCTCTCCAGCGGCCTCTGTCCCTCATCATCGCTGCCATGTCCTACGTCTCCAACAGACCAGTGTCTGTCCTTAGGGCATCAACATACGTTAACCTTGGTCTTCCTCTTCCAGTGTGTCCACGTAGGGGCTCGTAAAGACCTGAAAATCCGCCTCTTCATTGCTGTAGTGGAGTCTGTGCTGCTGTACGGGCCTGAGACTAGGACACTGACCAAGAGGCTGAGGTTAGCTGGACATTCTCACCGACATCCAGAGTTGACATTGCACTCAGTGCTCCTGTGGGAGCCCCTACATACATACTATATACATCTATTTATACATAGATACATATAGAAGAAGAAGAAGAAGAAGAAGAAGAAGAAGAAGAAGAAGAAGAAGAAGAAGAAGAAGAAGAAGAAGAAGAAGAAGAAGAGGGAGAAGAAGAAGAAGAAGAAGAAGAAGAAGAAGAAGAAGAAGAAGAAGAAGAAGAAGAAGAAGAAGAAGAAGAAGAAGAAGAAGAAGAAGAAGAAGGCAAAGAAGAAGGCAAAGAAGGAGAACGAGAAGAAGAACAAGAACAAGGAGAAGGAGTAGAAGAAGAAGGAGAAGAAGAAGAAGAAGAAGAAGGATGTAAAGTGTGCAGATCGTGACATGTGTAATTTAAATATTAAAATGTCAACAATGTGATATCTGGTGAAAACAATACCCTTGTATCCATGGCAACAGGAGGCTTACCCCGTCACTACACCTACACACACACACACACACACACACACACATCTACACACACACACATCTACACAGACAGACACACACAGAGACACAGACATATCTACACACACGCACACACATGTACACCCACTTACATACACCCTACACACAGTCACACACATCTACATACACACAACCTACACACACACACAACCTACACACGCATCTACACACACACACACACAACCTACACACATATCTACACACAACCTACACATATCTACACACACACACAACCTACACACACATCTACATACACACAACCTACACACACACACAACCTACACACGCATCTACACACACACAGAACCTACACACATATCTACACACACACAACCTACACACATATCTACACACACACAACCTACACACATATCTACCCACACACAACTTACACACATATCTACACACACACAACCTACACAGATATCTACACACACAACCTACACACATATCTACACACACACAACCTACACACATATCTACACACACAAAACCTACACACATATCTACACACACAACCTACACACATATCTTCCCACACACAACCTACACACATATCTACACACACACAACCTACACACATATCTACCCACACACAACCTACACACATATCTACACACACAACCTACACACATATCTACACACACACAACCTACACACATATCTACCCACACACAACCTACACACATATCTACACACACAACCTACACACATATCTACACACACAACCTACACACATATCTACACACACACAACCTACACACATATCTACCCACACACAACCTACACACATATCTACAGACACAAAACCTACACACATATCTACACACACAACCTACACACATATCTACCCACACACAACCTACACACATATCTACACACACAAAACCTACACACATATCTACACACACAACCTACACACATATCTACCCACACACAACCTACGCACATATCTACACACACAAAACCTACACACATATCTACACACACACCACACAGTCATGCAGAATCACAAACAATATATATATATTAACGTACACAATATTTCGACGTGAGTCAACGACCCAATATTTACGTTGACTCTATAATATATGTATATATATTATATATTATGTCAATATATGTATATATTTTATATATTATGTCAATATATGTATATATATTATATATTATGTCAATATATGTATATATTTTATATATTATGTCAATATATGTATATATTTTTCGGACGCCATGCTTTCCAGCATGGTTACGTCCCTATTTGATCTGAGTTCAAATCCCGCCGAGGTTGACTTTGCCTTTCATCCTTACGGGGTCGATAAAATAAAGTACCAGCAATGCACTGGGTAATTGCTAGCCTTGTGCCTAAAGTAGAAACAATTATTTCAATATATGTATATATATTATATATTATGTCAATATATGTATATATTTTATATATTATGTCAATGTATGTATATATTTTATATATTATGTCAATATATGTATATATATTTTATATTATGTCAATATATGTATATGTATTATATATTATGTCAATATATGTATATATATAATATATTATGTCAATATATGTATATATATTATATAGTATGTCAATATATGTATATATTTTATATATTATGTCAATATATGTATATATTTTATATATTATGTCAATATATGTATATATATTATATATTATGTCAATATATGTATATATATTATATATTATGTCAATATATGTATATATTTTATATATTATGTAAATATATGTATATATATTATATATTATGTCAATATATGTATATATTTTATATATTATGTCAATATATGTATATATTTTATATATTATGTCAATATATGTATATATATTATATATTATGTCAATATATGTATATATATTATATATTATGTCAATATATGTATATATATTATATATTATGTCAATATATGTTTATATATTATATATTATGTCAATATATGTATATATATTATATATTATGTCAATATATGTATATATATTATATATTATGTCAATATATGTATATATATTATATATTATGTCAATATATGTATATATTTTATATATTATGTCAATATATGTATATATATTATATATTATGTCAATATATGTATATATTTTATATATTATGTCAGTATATGTATATATATTATATATTATGTCAATATATTTATATGTATCATATATTATATCAATATATCTATATATTTTATATATTTTGTCAATATATGTATATATATTATATAGTATGTCAATATATGTATATATATTATATATTATGTCAATATATGTATATATATATTATATATTATGTCAATATATGTATATATATTATATATTATGTCAATATATGTATATATATTATATATTATGTCAATATATGTATATATATTATATATTATGTCAATATATGTATATATATTATATATTATGTCAATATATGTATATATTTTATATATTATGTCAATATATGTATATATATTATATATTATGTCAAAATATGTATATATTTTATATATTATGTCAATATATGTATATATATTATATATTATGTCAATATATGTATATATATATTATATATTATGTCAATATATGTATATATATTATATATTATGTCAATATATCTATATACATTTTATATTATGTCAATATATGTATATATTTTATATATTATGTCAATATATGTATATATATTATATATCATGTCAATATATGTATATATATTATATATTATGTCAATATATGTATATATTTTATATATTATGTCAATATATGTATATATTTTATATATTATGTCAATATATGTAAATATATTATATATTATGTCAATATATGTATATATATTATATATTATGTCAATATATGTATATATTTTATATATTATGTCAATATATGTATATATATTATATATTATGTCAATATATTTATATATATTATATATTATGTCAATATATGTATATATTTTATATATTATGTCAATATATGTATATATATTATATATTATGTCAATATATTTATATGTAGTTAAAAGAATAGAGGTATAACACACAAGTTATTATATATTGGTAAAGGGAATAGAAAATGCTGACAAATTGTTCACAGTGAAAAATAGTTTAATTAGGAATAAATGACAATTAGTGATTGTATTGGTTAGTAATGAGTTTTGGTTTTATGTTCTACCGGTTGCGCATTTCTAAATGCTTTTCAAAAACAATTTTGAGATAGAGCGTCCGTGATGTTTGCTCTGATCTGATTAGTTTTGGGAATTCTACCTGTTTTTATGTTAAACAAGTGGCCCCAGCGCTATTAAAATTGGTTTTTTGCGCCAATTTGTGTTGCAAAAATTCTTGTGGTCAAAACAATTTTGATTGGTCGGTAGAGGTCATGTGAATGTAAAAAAATGATTTTGCACCAAGACTGACAAATGACTCTTTCACAACAAATATGTATATATATATATACACACATACTTACATTTCAGTAAGTGCCGTAGTAAGAGTGGGAAATGAAATTTCGTTTTCATTTTATTTCAACCTATATATATATATATATATATATATATATATATATATATATATATATATATAGAGAGAGAGAGAGAGAGAGAGAGAGAGAGAGAGAGAGAGAGAGAGAGAGAGAGAGAACTTTCTATTTATTTGCCACCAGGGCATAAAAGATTGGGAGAAATACAAAGGGGGGGGGGTTTACATTCAATAAGACGAGTACAAAAATATAACAAACAAAATAAAACAATCGAAGTGTGCAACCCTTCTCATCGGGAGCACAAAGAGAGGGTTCTCCCTTCTTCTCCTATTCTTTCCACCTACAGGCTGAGGTAGAGAGAAGGCCCATTGACTCGGGCCATTCTCCCCACTTTCACGCACCTTTCATAAAACTGGCTGGGGTGGTGCACCTCTCTCCCCATCCTGATCCTTCTTCCGAAATGATATCGGAAGAAAAGGACCAGTTGTTGGCCGAAGAGAAAGGTGTCCGACCTTAGTCCTTTCAAACGAGTCCACCATACAACCTCTTTCACCATGGCTATTACACAGTGGAAGACCGACTCTCCTTCGTTTTTGAAGTGGGGAGGCGGTTTGATCGTAACAATGCACTCGGTGGTCAACCGGATTGGTCCCACACGTGACAGCAGTCGTTCCACACAGCCCCACAGGTCGGCAACGCCCGGGCAGTGTACCAATGCGTGCGCGACGGTTTACTCGTCGCGCCCGCATCTCGGACAGATCTTTTTCGAAGGGTCCCTACCCGGACGCCCGTGTCTGTAGAGCGTGTCTCGAACGGGCAGAGCCCCACGGTAGCACTGCCAGTCCAGGGACCTCTGGAAGTTGTCCATCGGTCTCGGGCCAAATGTCCTATCGAACAGGCTGGCCAGTTCTTCCTCCTCCATGCCTAGGACTTCTCCGAGGGCGTCGTCGCCCCTGCTGCTGACCAACCCTCTATAAAATGTCGAGGTGGAGTCTCCACTGATAGCTGGGTCCGACTGCCAGAGAGCCGTGAGCGCCTGAGTACACTCCGTGTTCCAAGCGCCAAGTTTTCTGGGCCTTTGCTTGACCCAGGATTGCAGCTCGGTAAGCGAGACGAGTCTCGGAAAGGCTCGCCTCACAAACGGGGCCCACACCGGTTGACGGTGAGGAGTACCTGGAGGTGCCGTAGCCTTAATGCGTATTTACGCATCTGCAGCCACGGCATCCCCAGCCCTCCTTTCGAAGGATGTTGACAGCAGATGGACCTCCTACCCAAAGTAGCCCACTTCTTCCAAAGGAATTGGAAGAGTGCGCGGTCCATTTTGGTGAGCGTTTCACCTGGGCAAGGCACGACATTCAAGCGGTAATAGATGACGGACGCTATATAAGCGGTCGCATCTCCGCCCGATCTTTCAGAGATAGCTTGCACTCGGCCCACTTTTGGGCCAGTGCAAACACCTTGTTCGTTACCTCGCCCCAGTTCTCATCCACTTGGAGGTCTGGTCCGAACCAAACCCCGAGCAGCTTCACCGGGCCCTCCGTCCAGCGTCCGACGACGCCGTCGGAGGGCATCGGTTTGCCCCTCCACGCGCCCAGTTGCAAACCGACGGACTTGTCGCGGTTCAGCTTCGCCCCTGTACACCTTTCGTATTCCTCCAGTAAGGTGTCTATCGCCCCCATTTGCGTGGTACTCGACACCATTACTGTCACGTCATCGGCGTAGGCCGATACCACTTTCCGCAATCCCGGTTCCAAGGGGATGCCCTGCAACAACTCCAACTTCCGCAGCAGTGGCTCGAGAGCCAGCACATAAAGAAGGGAGGAGAGAGGGCACCCCTGTCGGATGGACCGCGCGATTTGGAACGGCTCCGAGAGGTAGCCGTTCACCTTGAACCTCGAGCAGATGCGACTGCTGTGCATGGCAGTAATCCAGCCCCTGAAAACGGGTCCGAAACCTGCCGCCGCTAGCACCGCATCAAGGTGTCCATGGTCGACCCTATCGAACGCCTTAGATTGATATCAAGTTGATCAGGGCCCCACCAAAGCCGGGTTTATTCCCTACCCTCCCTATGATGTATCGCATGAGGTGGAGGTTGTCGTGAATGGATCTGGAAGGGATTGCGTATGTCTGCGCATCTCCCACCAGGTTTCCCAACCTCTTTGCTAACACGTTGGCCAAAATATTTAACTCCGCGTTTAGCAGAGTTATGGGCCTGAAATTACTTATTTCATCCCCCTTGTTCTCGTCCTTCCTCACTAGCGAGACTACGCCCTTGGTCACAGACAGGGAATTCTCCCGTTATGTTGCCAGTTGCAGTAAACCGCCTCGAGGAGATCGGATTAAAAGTTCGGCATCGCTACATAAAGTTCGTATGGAAGACCATCGAGACCCGGGGATTTGCGTTTGCCGCATTGGCTCAGCACGTCCCCTATTTCAGCAGCTGGAATCGGCCTTTCGCAGGACGTCGCCTCCTCGTTCGAAAGACCTGGTAGGCCGTCGAGGTATGGACCGAAATACACATCCCCATCCAGCCCCCCTCGCCCCTCCCGAACAGTCGTGCAAAGTGCCTTTGAAATGCCTCACATATCTGTCCAGGTTCAAGGATCACCCCTCCATCCTGGTCCTTCAAAGACCGGATAGTGGATTTAATCCCACTTTTGGCTCTGTCACGCGAACCAAGCTAACATCTTTGCCCCCCTCGTTTCCTAGAGCACGTATTTTGCTTCTGACAACGCAGCCTTCATGCTTCGCGTCGAAAAACTGGTCTAAGGCCGTTCTCAACGCTAGCACTCTGGCTACATTGCCGCTTCTAATTGCCTCTTCTACTCTATCTACCAACTCCCTTTCCTTCCTATTCCTATCTGAGGCTAATTCCTTACTAAACTATCAAGACTACTCTAATCTCTCTCTTGAGAGAGCCCCACCACCTGTTGTTGACGATAGCCCCCGTCAACCGTTCATTAACTAAAGCGCTAATCCGGTCCCTGTAAGCTTTACTTGCCGGTAAGGACAAGTTCAGCTTCCAGTAACCGGGTCCCTGTCTGTGCGTTCTATCAAGGTTGACTAAGCAGGTCAATAATTTGTGATCTGAATAGCCAACCATGCGCATCTCTGGACAACTTAGTAGGTCCCTATCCTTATTTCTAACTAGGACCCTATCTAGGTACGACCTAGATGATCCGCTACGGTTAGTCCAAGTCCAGGTTGGCGCAGTCGGAAAATCTAGACGATATCTATCGGCCAGATCAAATCGGCCGATTAATGGTTTGAGGTTGTTACATCCCCTCTATCGGGACATGCCCTTACATAGTTCCAACGTGCATCTAGTATACAATTCCAGTCCCCCACTAGAAAAGTCTCCAAACGTTGGAAGTAGTCCGGCCTCGCTGCCCCAAAAGGGGCATAGGCGGCGACCAGCCTAAAGGCTCCACCTTCACCACTGCCAACGTCTAGTACCACCAGTCGACCCTCCGGGTCCAAGTGCACTGTCTGCGTTGCGAGGCCCAAATGTTTTTCCAGCAGAACGACAACCCCACCCCCACCTGCTGGCTGACAGAGAGATGCATAGATCTCAAATTCGTTAAAGGTGGGGGATAGCTGGCGTTCGCTGCTGACCCAGGACTCGCAAATAGCCATGACATTTATACTGCGCGACCTGAGGACATTTAGAAGTTTTGCTTGCTTCCATGGTGAGCTCAGGCCACGCGCATTCAAACATCCTACTCTCAATACAGCCATGTTGGCGGCGAAGGGGAAGAATAGAAAGGCACCTACTTCCTTACGTCCCGGGGACCAGGCTGCACAACTTCCATGGGGGTGAGGGAGGGGTTGCGGGTGGGGTAGTGGTTTGTGGTGGTATGGGGACATCAGAGTGTGGTGGGGTTGGGGTGTTTGGTGTGGTGTGGGTGTCTGGGGTGGGGGTGGGGAAATGTTTCAAGAGGACGCGGTTCATTGGTTTTAAAGAGGGGGGGGGGCACGTCCTCAGGAAAATTGTCTTTTAGTTCTATATAAATGTCTATCGGAGTTTTAATCATTTTTAAGGACGGGTTCTCTGTGTCCGTCGTGAAATTTGGCCCTTCGGTTTGCACCGAAGGGTTTTGTTCCATTTTGTTTACAAGTTTTATATGTTTTGTGTTGAAGTATGTGTATAGCTGTGTCTGTGTAATTTTGGTTGGTTTTTGTTCTGTATTTTTTTGTATTTTATTTTGGGGAGGGGTTATTTTTCTTTGTGTGGGTGCGGTGTGTTTTCTTTATTTTTCGCTTTGTGTTTTGGAAGGGTTCCCCCTCGTCTTCTGACGTTAAGGGATCCTCTTCCATGTTGGAGGGGAGGGGTATATTTTGGTGTTTTGTTATGTATGTTGTTGGAGTTGTTTTAGGTGAGGAGGGGTTGGGTGGGACCGTGTTCAGTTTTTTGGTTGACACGTGTTTGTTGTTTGTTGCTGTTGTTGTTGTGGTGGTGGTGGTGTTGTTTTTGGAGGAGTTGGCAGTAAAGGTTTTTTAGTTTGTTGAGGACAGGCAGCCATCAGGTGACCTCTACCTCCACAGATATATCAAGCGGGCCGCCTTCCCTCAACTGCAATGTTCATAAATTGGGAGCCTTCCAGGGACACTCTTTGGGGTATCTTTGCGATACGTTCTGGTTTCTTCGAACCAGAACCTGTATGCCTATACCGCCAAAGTGGCCCCTGGTGGCTTTGCCTATATCAAGGAGTTCATCTTCGTCGTCCAGTATCCCTCCTAGTATCCACCACATATTTGTATTTGGGTGTATACCGGAGATTGTTATTTTTTTAGTTTTCTTCCCCATGTAGGCGGGGAAGAAAGTGTACTGTTTGGACACAATTGGCGACACCGAGTATTTTTGGGCCACAATTGGTCCTTCATCAAAATTATCAGACTCACATATAACTTCCCTCTCTCAATAAAAATCATGTCCTTCAACGCGTCTTTTAACACCAGCTCAATGTCGCTATGCGATAGTTGTGCTGTTTTTTTCGACGCATTTGATATAGTTCTAAAATTAATTGTCCTTAGGACCGTGTCTCTTTTAATATCCTTAGGGGAGATTATGGTGAATTCACCGTTTTCACCAAAGCTCACCTGTTTTCTCCCTTCTTTTAGCAATTCCTCTGCATTACTGATGTCAACTGGGGTGAAAGTTTAGGTCTCCTTAACGACCTGGGCAAAGGATATTAGTGTAGTTGGATCTTTTTTTTTGTGTTTCGTTGCTGTTGTTCTTGTTTTCTTGGGTGTTTGCGTGTTGGTTGTTGTTGATTGCGGTACAGTTTTTTGGGTTTTCACCCATTTTTTCGGGTTTTGAGTTCACATTTATGTGTTTTTCTTTGTCATAGTTGCTGCTGTTTTCTCTTTTATGTGTGTTTGTGTTATTTTCTTTGTTATTCGTGTTGGTGTTGTTGGTGTCAGTGTAATTTATACATTCTTTCAATTTACTGTTTCCATTGTTTGGGTTATTACCCAAGTTTTTACAATTGTTCGCCAAATCCACTTCCATACTCGCATGCGAAAGCGAGAGAAGCGAAGCTTCAGTAGATTTAGTTACTTTTTCCTCTTTATTACTTTCCCTGCGGGTGGGGCGGGGGGAATGGCAGTTGTCTTTTCATGTATAGTGTCCATTATTGTAAGTTGGTATACACATTTTTCAAAGTAGTTTTTACCCCTAAAAAGGGGTAAAAATAAAATAACCACCCGTCTGCAAGTCCAGGCGGAATGTTAGGTCACACAAATAAAACAAATAAAAAAACTCACAGTCAAAAACGTAATACAAATCCCAAAAGGCTGCAGCCAAAGTAACACACGTCTACTATCAACGATAGATAGATAGATGTATGGGTTTCCTTATGATTTCTCCCGAATGAAACAGTTCTAGTCCTGGAGAAACCATTTCTATATTAAATATTTATACTCTGCTATGTATTGAGTACCTTACTTTCTATGGTTACCCCAATTGAACCCGGGGTAAACTTATATATATATCTATGTGTGTGTGTGTGTGTGAAATGGCAATTCCTGTCTGTGAATCTGTGTAAACTGTGTATAACCAGTTGGCACCTACACCAGTGATCAGATCAAGATGAAACTTTACACACATGTTAAGCTAATATTCAGAAATAGGACTGGCTAATTGGATTTCAATAAAAACCAATAATGGAACTCCTGGGGACACCTTTACAATGGAGGAGGAAAGAGACGTTTCAGTGAGAGAGGAGGAAGAGAAGATACTACTACTCTATGTGAAACCCTCCCTCCCACTACTCCCCTTCCTCCTCTCACAACTCAGTCCTCCAAAACGAGGCAACAAATTCGTACTTCCGGCATGTTAATTGTAACATGCCGTCTTTGAGAGTAGAGTTTATTTTGTCGCTATTTCTAGGTGTCTGATCGTGGCAAGATTGTTCTTGGTAAATAAACGTGTGCGTTCCCTATTGGATTACATTACACGAATTGTCCTTCCAAACGTAAGTAATTCCATTCGTTTTCACTTAAACAACAGTCGTTTTTCTTGCAATCTTAACACACTGTCAAGCTTCTGAAGTGCGCTGAATCGTCACTTGCGCCATATTTGCAGTTACCTACGGAACTAACATTTAAAATCTTTCGATTTTCCTATCGCCCAACTTAATTAGATCATGCTGAAAGACGTAGGGTGAGGATTTAGGGTAGTTTAGATGTCTACTATAGGGGGAAAACGGGGTGGTTTTATCGAATTGCTTCAGTCATTCGAAGGGCTTTACAAACGGTGATATACAGGGTGCTTAAACAGTACCTGAATATGTTCACTCGGTTATAATTTCATCAATAATTGCGATGAATTCCTCAATTGTTCTGTGTTTGTTCTTGAGTGCTAAGGCAGTAAGTTTGCTATTCTTATACATAAGTTTGTTGAATAAGTTCGATACTCTTCGAGCTCAAACTTCCCCAGCTTATTCACTTTGAATGAAGAAAGCTGGATGGGAGAAGGACTTATGACTTAAACAGCTATTGATTGTTCCACACAAAAAGTTAATCTGCCATAAACAGACCTAGCAAAATGCAGTATGGGCACCCAGGCTTCCTACCATTTTCAGGCGCACTCTGGGAACTGCGAATAACCCCGGCTTTCCCGGGTATTGCCGGGTACTGCAGCTATATATATATATATATATATATATATATATATATATATATATATATATACTGTTGCATAATATATGCGGACAGAGAGTGCTGTGCACTGTATTGCTGCATTAAGTGTGGTACCCGTTTACATGTGTTGCATTGAAGCGAATAACTGTGTCTACTCTGGGAGTTTATTTAACATTACCTATTGAGTACGTTGAGATGAAACCGGTCTTAGCAGTGATACCCATGCTAGTTCAGGTCAATTGGCAGTATCGGTAGAGCGTCGGACACCATGTTTTGCAGCATAGAGTTACGGCCCTTTATGATCTGAATTCAAATCCCGCCGAGGTTAATTTTGCCTCTCATCCTTGCAGGGTCGATAAAATAAAGTACCAGTCACGCACTGGGGTCGATTTAATCGACTTTCCCCTCCCCAAAATTGCTGGCCTTGTGTTGTCTATATAAGAAACCATTATTATATATATATAATTTCAATGTCAATTGATTGTCTGGTTGTCAAGGTTATATTTTTACAGAACAATCTATAGTGTAGTATCCAGGTCCGCTCCCTTCCACGCATAATTGCCTCGGAAATGTTAATTTCTACTCAATTTTGCTGTCTGAAGAAATCACGATATCTATTGTCATGAATTATGTATAACGGCTCAATTAATAAAGAACTCTAACATCTACAACTTCACATTTTCCTCTTTATATATATACTCCGCCATCCTTGTTTTAAAAAGTAATATGACGTCGAGTGCTTGAGTGGAATTGTATCTTTATATACCGAATATATATATGGCTGTACCCTCATTATCGAGTATGGCCATTGCACGATATACCGTTATTGATAATTATTGATTAATTCTATCGTGCAATACCTGTGCATGAAGATTGTTTTTAAAGTGAGGGAAGACTGTGCACTGAGCCAATCCCACTCTCTGAGCAACAGTATCTATAACCTGAAAAGAAGAAAAGATAAACATCATCGGTAACTACTGAGCCGCAGGTTTTATATCGGAGCTATCCCAGTTTCTTAAATTACCTTCTCCTAGAAGAATGCCCCGACAAAGGCTAGGGGTCCTTCACTCCCAGTGGTTTAACCGCGTGATCGGGTATCCAGCCGGGTTATTTCTATATCCCCGAGCATATACATACACATGCACACATGCATATAGATATATACATATACATACATATGTACATGCGTATATACATATTTACACATTTTTACATGGCTGTTGACTCTTATGAGTTCTTCCACCCTTTGTCAGGTTTTGTTTTTTGTCCTGCAGGGTGTCCAAAATCACCCTCCTCACCAAGTAAACTTGGTCGGGTTGCTGGTTTAGTCGCCGACGACCCGACCATGCGACAGGTTGTACTGGGTTACATGTTACCAGGAGCACTCAAGAGTGATCCAACACACACACACACGCGCACACACACACACATATATATATATATATATATATATATATATATATATATATATAACGAAGGAAATGTGGTAAGGAACCAGGTGGACCATAACACAGCAAAGTACTCAATACTAAGGGTAGTAGAGTGGGTAATAGGAGCGAGTAGCAACCCGATGGCTGAGCCCAAGCCGTTTCGACGGCTAATTCGAAGTCCAGAATTAGCCGTCGAAACGGCACCTATATATACAGTAATATAAAAGAGAGATGTTTATTGGTTGGTTGGCTGGCTGGTTAGTTGGTTTAACACACACACACACACACACACGCACACACACACACACACACACACACACACACACACACCTAAAGAGGGAGAGGGAGAGATAGGCCGTTATACAGAGAGATATACAATTAAAGTGTTAGATATTTAGAGAGAGTGAGTGAATGAAGTTGCAAAAAAGTCTAGAATCAACTTTAACTATAGATCAAAGTAGCAGTTTAACAATATTGGGTTAGCTTTTATAAAGTCGTTTTACACGAGTTTTTGATTTTACAGAACACAGAAAAATTGATACTATTTGAATTTAATCTACGATGTTTATTAATTTAGCTTTTGAAGATAGTGTCATGTTATTATTGACCTAATTCAGATGACAGAGTGTCAACCTATTCTCTAAGGCTTCTATTTGAATTTATTTCTATTTTCTTATATTGCTCGTTATTGCTTTTTTTCTCACGATATTTTCCAAGAAAATTAATTTCATCATGTCACCAAAACACCGATCATCTATCTTGGGGTACAATGTCCGTCAAATGGTTGAAATCTTCAAGGGAAAGAGAAACTCACGAACAATATAAAAAAAGACTTGGGAATAAAGGGACAAGTAAACATTGTGACATTCAGTAGAATATGAGACAGGAAACAGGAAGGTTAAGACAATAAGAAAGACGATCGCAACTTTCTGAAATTGTACAGAACCTGAGACAGGAAACATAAATATTAAGGCAAGAAGAAAGACTATCGCAACAAACGGAGGCTGAATATGAAAATCACCAAGAGGCAATGACAGTTGCGATGCAAACTCTACGAGCACAAAGGACTTTTGAAGGCAAAATAAACGGGCTAACAGCTGCGTTTTCATATGATCCATCGAAGAATTATAGAAATGCTCCTAAAGTCGCGATTGGTATCATGGATATTACACTTGGCACGTGTTGCTCAGGAGGAAAGGTCAGGCTTCCACTGATAGAGGACTCTCCAACTTTCACTGATAGAGGACTCTCCAACTTTTATCCATATACTACTTACAGACCATACTAAATAAGCTAAACACTTCAGAAGCAATGTTCTGCAGTATATTGCTGCGTTTCAGGTGTCGTCCTTTGGAGCTGTAAAATTACTTCTACAGGACTAAAACTGTTTAATTCGTGAACACAGCCCCGAGGTACATGAACTTCTCTACCTGTCTCAGTGGATATCCTTTCGCATGTAGCATCTACTGAGCAGGCTTCCTTGAGAGGACAAGTGTCTCAGTTTTCGTTATTCATTCCAGCTATGCAGCACTTGGCATCTCTCTTTTATATTATATCAAGTGCAAATCGAAGATCATCTTCTGTCGAGTTGAGTAACACTATATCGGCAAATTCCAGCCGTCTAATTTTACACCCGCCAATCGTGTTACCACTTCCTCCTCGGCTGCGCATGTCAATCCTGTTCATGTAAATAATGAACAGGAGAGGTGACAATACGCACCCTCGGCGGAGTTCGACTCCCGCATTGAATGGTTTTGAGTTAGCGAAATCCACAGTGTTCATCAGCTTGGACTCAACAATCTCCCTGCATCTCTTTGCCAGACACTTAGCATGGACTTTACCTGGGTGGCTTAACAAAGAGTTCCCTCTTGTATCCCTTTTTGAAAATTGGGATTATCACTCCCGATTGCCATTGCTTAGGTGCCCCTCCAGAGATCCAGGCCACCCGGCACACATGAGTAAGCCAGAGAGTACCTTCTCTATTTCATCTTTGAGCACATTTGAGCTCTTTGACTACTCCTTTGACCTCAGCCTCTGAGAGATTAGTCCCTATTGCCAGATGCATCTAGTGAACATCAGATGATGTTGTTGTGATCGGCTTTAATAGATCAGCAATGTATTCTCTCCACCTCACGAGGACGCACCTCTCTGAAGAGAGGAGAATCCCAGACGCATTCTTGATACCAGGCGCGGAACCGGGCTTCTTATTACAAAGTCGGCGGATGGTCTGCCAGAACACTTTATTTGCTGATTTGATGTCAGATTCCAGCTCAACCCCAAAGACCTCCCTTGTCTTAACTTTGTACGCTTTTACAGTCTCTGCTGCGATTTTTCGTGTCTGCTTCTACCGCATGTGCAAGAAGGAGGACTCATTTCCAAGCCAAGCTTTGTAAGCCTCCTTGTTTGATCGGATGGCATCTTTGATACCTTGATTGAGCCAAGGGGCCTTCCTACCACTCGGTGCCACACAAAGCTCCTTTCAGCCGCAGCATTTAACACTGAATTAGAAACTGCTGAACAATCACCTCTCCGTCTCAACGTCCTTAGTTAGTTCAGGCAGTTCTCTGAATGTGGATGCAACTCCAGCTCCTGACTTCCTTATCGACCAATGCTTCCCACTTCATCCTCTAGGTCGCTCTGGATCTGCTAGGTGTGTGGCCTTCTTTGGTTTTAGAAAGTCTCAAGTTTCAGATAGCTATAAAGTGATCTGTTGACAGCTCAGCCCCTCTCTTAACACGAACATCCAGCACAGATTCAAAGAGATCAGAGACAATAACAAAATAAATTATTGATCTCTATTCCTCATATCCTCTATACCATGTATATTTATGGATGTCTCTCTGCCTGAAGAAGGTGTTCATAATAGATTTTCTATTGCTTGAACCGAAGTACAGCAAGGTCTCACCATTTGTATTTAGATCGGTGTCGTCATTCCTTCCAATAACTCCTTTCCATGTCAGGTGGTCAGTGTCAGCATGTGCATTGAAGTCTTCCATCAGGATGTATGAGTCAGTCTTAACTACATCTAATGCTACAGTGACTTCATCAAGGAAGGACCTGTATTCTGACTCCTTGTTTGGTATATAAACTTGCACCACCCACAGAGACTTACCTTTCAGCCAACGCTTCAAGAGGCAAATCCCCCTTCTCAATGGGATCCGGTCCATAACATTCTGACAACCGGGGCTTGTGAGTATCCCCACTCCCACCTGTACAATCATTTCTGGTCCCACACCTGAATAGAGGAGTTTCCATCTTCTATCCAAATCTACAGTATCAGAGCCACGGAACTTTGTTGAGGAAACCCTGACTATATCTAGCCGGTAGTATCTAGCTTCCTCCACTAGTTCCTGCTCCTTGCCTGTTAGGATTGTGGTGTTCCAGGTTCTGAGTGTTAATGGTTTTCTCTCGTCCGGTCCCACTGTGGTGTCTCGGAACACGCAACCTTTGTGCGACCATTCCTCACTTCCCAAGACAGGTCACAGGCCAATCGCCAGTTTTTGCGGCATGAAATAGAGATTGCAATATATTTTTCGAACAGGCCCCTCTATCTAAGGCCTGGTTTTTCTTTCTTTTCCTGCCCATATTGCAGTTTCAGTGGTTTCATACGCACCAGTCACCAATCTGGTATTTTGTGAAACCCACAAAGACTAGGTTTATTTAGAGGCGGCCTTTACTCGCCCCGTTGTAGCTATGTCACTGGGTTGTGAGAGAGTTTTTTCTTGGGAGCTACTGGTGTCGCTCATTGCTCCATCTCCCCCGGTAGTTTACCGCTGTTGGTCAGGGGTTGCTTATTCGTCCGGCAGTTGCCCTTTTATATCACAACTAACCCTCATATTTGGTGGGTGTATCGCTATCTGCCATCTGAGACCCGTTCTCCAAGAGAACAGCTCTGCCGAGAATATATATATAAATATATATAGACATAAATACACACACACACACACACACACACATATACATATATATATATATATATATATATATATATATATATATATATATATATATATATATATATATGTGTGTGTGTGTACCGTGGTTGTACCGTGAGGACGGTCTTTTGACCATGACAAAGTGCGGCCCACGTGCTTGCGACAGGTGGTTCAGAAAAGAACTCACAGCCTTCTTTAATGGCTTCAACCTCTCAATACAGGTTGAGGCCAAACTCTCTGTTGTTAATTACCTTGACGTTACCCTCAATTTGTCGAATGGCTTGCACTACCCGTATAGAAAGCCGAATGATACACTTCATTACATAACCATCCTGCCAGCATAACCAAGAACCTGGTAAGAAACGTTTCTTTGAGGCTTTCCCGTCTATCTACAAACGAGCATATTTTCACCGACCATTCCACATATTACAATGAAGCTCTTGCTCGGAGTGGATTTGTCGATAAGGTAGCATATACAGAGTATGAGAATAGACCTAGGAAAAATAGATCCCGACGCATTATATGGTATAACCCACCATATAATATGGAGGTGGCCACACCATTAGCTAAGATCTTTCTCTCCCTTATTATGAAGCATTTCCCCCAGCACATACACATAGTAACATTTTTAATAGAAATACCATTAAAATTTCTTACTCTACGACTCCTAACCTTGCACATAACATCACAGCTTCAAATTTAGCTAAACTACCTAACCGTAGGAACACGTGCAACCCTGTAGCTAGTACTAACTGTAATTGTAGGAATCGGGTTGATTGCCCCCTATCCGGGAAATGCCTCTCTAGTAACATTGTCTACAAATGTAAGGTTGAAACACCCATGTCCCGTAGGGCCTACATAGTGTTAACCGCTAATAGATTCAAGCAGCGTCTTTACATGCATACCCATTCTTTTCTTAACCCTTTAAAAAGGAATATGACGTCACTTTCAGCTTATATCTGGAGTCTAAAAGACAACCTCACCCAATATAAATTACACTGGGAGATCCTAGCTAGGGCTAGATCTTATATCGGAAATAAAACACAATGTGACCTCTGTGCCGCTGAAGCCCTGGAAATACTCTACGCCAAAGACCACATCTTAAACAAAAAATCTGAGGCAATTTCGGCTTGTAAACATAAATTGCACAACACTTTCCTGTATTACAGCCCCACATTATACCCTAACGGTTAGTACGAACTATACGCGGATATTTTACGTCTTGGTGTGGTAGCTAAGTATATGTTATGTTTATACCTTTACTTATTTGTATAGGTCAGTATATATTACCTGTATGTTTTGTGAAGGTACGTATACTTTCTCGTACGTATATTTACTTGTATATGTTATAGATGTATATATTATATTATATATACTGGTACATGTGCATATGGTTATGTGTGTACGTGAGTTTGCGTATGTGTGAGTATGCGGGTTCGTACGTATGTAGGGTGTGTGTATTTGTGTACTTTGTGTTTTGGTTGACGTGCGTCTGCGAACATATGTGATTTTACATGTAGGTTTGCGGGTGAGTGCGTTATATACGTATTTATGTGTGTATATTTATATACGTTTATATAATTATATGTATACACGCACACACACATATATATATATGTTTATATATATTTGTATGTGTATACGTTCGTATGCGTGCGGGTACATGCGTTGCGTGGGTTCTGTATGTGCGTGCATGTTTTTTTGTGTATGTGTATTTGCATACCCATGGTGGGTGTTTTCGCGTATGCATGTGTATGTACGTATGTACGTATATGGATGCGTGCTTGTATATATTTAATTTCAATTACCTCTGTAATTTATTTACATTATTCTTAACTCTGTAGCCGAGAATCATTCGGTTTCCTAAATAGAATTTTAGTCTACGACTTCTTTCATACCATAAACGTGGTTTTGATTTTGCGTGTGATTGTTCTCACGGATCCACATAATGACGTATTATCTTCGTTTTTTCCGTTCATTGCCAGAGAACGTCTCCCTGAACCACCTAATAGAATATTAGTCTACGACTTCATTTATACCATAAATGTGGTTTTGTCTTTGCGTGTAATTGTTTTTATCGCTCCAAATAATGACGTATTATCTTCGTTTTTTCCCGTTCTTTGCCAGGGAACGTTTCCACGAACCAAAGTATCGTATTCCTGTCTTCCTTCAGTTGCAACGTATTTCGAAATATTTACTTCTGCGTTCACAGATTGATATTTTTAGTTTCAGAAGATCTCGTTAAGGGTGAAAGCAGCGATTCTTTGCTTAAACTTTAATCTGTTATTTTAATATATATAATATAATAGAATAATTTATTTCAAATATTATAGACTAAAAATTTAACGGTATTTAATTGATCATTTCTACCTAACTTAATATTTGAAAAAAAAAACGGTCACGCATCATATACCTTTATTGTTTTCCTTATGTAATTATATTATACCATACATATCTCCCTTTCTTTGTTTTTAGTATCATCTCTCTATCTTTTTCTTTCTCTCCTCTATTTAGCTCTCTCTCTCATTTGCTTCTTGTCTAATATGGATGTTTACATATTTAATTATTTAAATTTTTAAAAGTTATGTACTTATATGTTTATATATTGAACCATCAGCACAGTTGAGGTATGTCAGACATCAATTTATTTTATCTGATGAGGACGTACTGAGGAAACAGCTCAGTACCTCTGAAATATATATAATAAAATATATTTGATCACATGAATGTCTATATTTATTAATATTTTGAAGTAATATTAATAACTCCAGAAAACCTCTTTGTTGAGTGCTTCTAATCTATTGTAAAATTATATTTCACTGATTTATCAATGAACCTTGTTAAACTTTTGGATATATATATATATTTATACATATATATATATATATATATATATATATATATATATATATATATATATATATTTATACATATATATATATATATATATATATATTTATACATATATATATATATATATATATATATATATATATATATATATATATATATATATATATATTTATACATATATATATATACATATATATTTATACATATATATATATATATATAACAACGGAATTGTGGTAAGGAACCAGATGGGTAGTAGAGTGGGAAATAGGAAAAAGTATGACACCGACGGCAGAGCTCAAGCCGTTTCGACGGCTATTTCTGGACTAAATTAGAATGTTTAGCCTGGTGAATAAATAGCCGAACTTGTCAAGGGGGTACTTCCTTATATGGGAAGATTGTAGTTGTCAAGAGGATTGGTTAAAATTTGTTGTAAACACAAATAAGTCTATCATGGCATTTGGTGGGAGGTAGGGATGGCTGAACTTGCCTGTAGAACAATAGGGGAGTGAGTGGAGCGGTCAAGCGTTGAAAGTGATATGTATACAGCAGAATCTAAGAATAGTGTATGAAGTGGAGGAGGGAGGTTATAGAATAGGTAAATCGAATGAGAGTAGGAGACAATAAAAGATACTAGAAAGAAATTAAAAAATAGATAAAATTAGACAGTGGGAAATGAATAAAAAAAATCACAATGCTATCTTACAATTACAGGTTAATAAGTTGAGAATAGAAAAAACTTTTAGAAATTAGAAAACTGATTCAAAATTAAAGGGGTTTAACTCATCTGCTATAAGTAGTTAGTAAAACGTATTAGGCCAATTGTATCTTAAAATTACAGGTGTGGGGGAACTGATGCTACAGAGGCCCGATGGGCTGCATCGGGGTAGGCGAAAGGGGAAAAGCAGACGAGGAAGAAAATAGAGGGTGGAAGAAAGTGAAAGGATGAGACAGGGGGAAGAAGACAAAGAGGAAAAGAAAAGAGATACAACTACCTATGTAAGCTGGGGTTTCCCCTAACTTATTCGGCAAATGGG
>OZ024755.1:39885034-39892534 GCA_964016885.1 Eledone cirrhosa
CTTTGAACTTTGAATAACTTTGAAATGTTTTGGCCAGTATTGGCCCAGGCCATGTCTAACTTAATAGCACCACCTGGCGAAGTCTTTCAATTCAGGATTTGGGCACCATGGCCCATTCGAGAAGAGAATTACTGTTTGCGGAGACATATCCGGGTGTGGGTGGTTTGTCCGGGATTACTTGGAGGAATTTGTCCATAGACTTCTTGAATTTTGAGTGGTCAGTTTCTGTTTTGACGTGTCCTGGTGTGATGTTGAAGAGAGCAGGGCCGATTGAGGTGAAATAATTGTGCCGTATTGTTGTTATGAGTTGCGATTTAGATTTTTGAATGGGGCGGATAGCACGGGGCCCAAGCCTTGGGTGTATCTTGAAGGCGATGCCAACATCATTTGGGCAGTGATGATGGAACATTTTCCACATCATGCAGATAATATAACGCTCACGGCGACGTTGGAGTGAGTAAAGTTTCAGGTTTTCCAATCGACCCCAGTAGTCAAGGTCTGACATGCCATCTATCTTTTTCGTGATTGCCCTTTGAGGAGCTTCAAGTTTCATGATACTTTGTTTCGTGTGGGGAGACCACAGTGGACAACAGTATTCAAGGTGTGGTCGGGCGAAAGTAGAGAAGAGAAGGATAATGGTGCGGGAATCTCTCGACTGGAAGGTTCTGAGGATCCAGGAACACATTCTGCGGGCCATGTCAACTTTGCTGCTTATATGCGTGGTCCAGCTTATGTTGCTGTCCACGGTTACTCCCAAGTCTCTGATGTTGTTAGATGCCACGAGAGTTTCCCCGGAGGGAAGGGAGTACGGGAGTTTCAGAGCATCCTCTTTTCCAAAGTGGATCAGTTCGAATTTGTCCTCGTTCAGTAACATGTTGTTCTTTTCTGCCCATTGGGTAACAGCCAGTAGGTCTGACTGAAGGCTTATCCGGTCATCCACGCCATTGATGACCTTTTGGAGCTTGGAATCATCAGCGAAAATTTTAATGTTGCTGTGTTTGATGATGTCAGTGATGTCATTAATATAGATGATGAAGAGAAGTGGGCCCAACACAGTGCCTTGTGGGACTCCACTACTGACTTTGGCTGGGCTTGATTTGACTCCCTCAACTACAACATGTTGGGTTCTGTTTGACAGGAAGCTCTTGATCCACTGCAGCAGCTTTCCAGTGACACCAATATTGGACAGCTTTCTCAGTAGAATGTTATGATCAACCCTGTCAAAGGCCTTGCTGAAATCAAGGTAGATAACATCAGTGTTGGAACCCTCTCCCAAGGCTCTCAAAATGTCATCAAAGTGATGCAGTAGTTGCGTCAGGCAATCCCTTCCATTACGGAATCCATGCTGGTTGGAGTTCAGCATATTGTTACTCTCAAGGAAGTGGGTCATTCGCGATCTCACCACTCGCTCAAATACCTTAATGATATGAGAGGTGAGTGAGATTGGACGGTAATTCACGGCATGGGATTTGTTTCCCTTTTTGAAAACTGGGACAACAGACTGGGATAGAAGGTTTTCTGGCACATATCCAGCATCCAGTGAGTTCCGCCACAGATTGGCAAGAGGAGAAGCAAGTTGGTGTTGACACGCCTTCAGGACACAAGCAGGGAACCTATCGGGACCTACTGCTGAATTATGCTTGATTTCCTTTATTGCCGCCAAGACATCAGGGGCGCCAAACGTTATGTCCGATAAGGTGTAATGGGGAGTAACATCGCCGATACAGCCCAGATCGGCCATATCAGGATTGCTGAAAACAGAGCTGTATTGTTTCTGCAGTATCTCACCCATGGTTTTAGCATTGTCTTGAAGAGTGCCATTTTCATCAATTAGAGGGCCAACAGTAGAGCCAGTGATTTTGTGTTTTTTTGCAAATGAAAAGAACACTTTGGGATTGAGTTTGATCTTCTCAATGGCCCAGGCCTCTTCAGCTCTTCTCTGATTGTTGATGAGGGACATTATGTTGTTTTGGAGGTTATGTTTTTTAATCTCTAGTGATGAAATGGCAGTCAAGTTGATGTGTTGCTGCTGACAGTATTTCAGCTTGTTGATTTTTTTGTTCGTTCTCTTAATTTTTCTGATGAGCGTTTTTCTATTTCTAGGGATTCTGCTCTTAGATTTGTTTATAGTTCTTAATGGGGTGTGTTTAGCACATATGTTTGTAACAGTGTCCACAAATGTCTGCCAGGACTTTTTGATGTTAGTGGGTGTATGAGTGTGCGTGAAGGACCAGTCGACATGTGCAAGATCATGACTGATCGCTTCCCAGTTTGCATTGTGGAAATCCATAGCGTCAAACGGATGGACAGGAGAGATGACATTGGGTTTGTATATTGGACGGTGGAATCTCAGATCACAGAGAACCATGTCATGATCAGAGAGTAGAGTTTTCTCCACTGCAATATTGTGGATATTGTCAGTGTGATTGCTGAAAATTAAGTCTAGGACGTTTTTGTGGCACCTCGTTGGTTCGAGCACTAGTTGGGATAGGAAGAAATCATCCATGAAGTCAAGAAGTGATTCCACAGCTTCCCTGTCAGAGGTTGAGGCAGAAGAACCTGGTGGCAGGGTGTTTGTGGACCAGTCAACTCCGGGGAGGTTGAAGTCCCCCATCATTAAGATGTTGTCAGGGTGACACTCTTGGATGAAACACTTTATGCTGTTGAGGCATTCCTTGAAGCATGGTACAGGCGTTTGGGGTGGCCTATAGAGCCCAACTACTAATAGGTTGTTGGTTTGACTGAATACAGTGACTGCCTCACAGTATCCATTAGTGAATATGTTCATAGCCTCTGTTGAGAAAGAATTATGGACATAAATGGCAGTTCCGCCCTTTCTTCTGCCAGCGCGATCAGCACGGATGGCTTTGAAATTTTTCACTTTCACCTCGGCTTCCAAGTGGAGGTTACTGAGATGGGTTTTAGTGAGGACGAAGAAAGGGATGTGGTTTGGATGGACATCAATCCAGTCCTCCAGGAATTTGATCTTCCATTTTTGAGTATTGGTGGAAGGGCTGATGCCTTGGGCGTTAAGCAAAAATGTAGAGGCGAGAGTGGATGGTTTTAATTGTTTTGGTGTGTTGTTAATTTGTTTGTTTGTTAATGGCAGCAATGGGAGTTTGTGCAGTGGGGTGATAGTGGAGGGTGGTGCTGGGTGATAGCTCGAATGTTTTTTTCCAGTTAATATATATATGTATATATATATATATATATGTATATATATATACATATATATATATATATATATATACATATATATATATATATATACATATATATATATATATATACATATATATATATATATGTATATATATATATATATGTATATATATGTATATATATATATATATATATATATATATATATATATATATATATATATACATATATATATATATATATATATATATATATATATATATATATATATATGTATATATATATATATATATATACATATATATATATATATATATATATATATATATGTATATATATATATATATATATATATATATATATATATATTGTATATATATATACATATATATAAATATATATATATGTATATATATATATATATATATATGTATATATATATACATATATATAAATATATATATATGTATATATATATATATATATATATATATATATATGTATATATATATACATATATATAAATATATATATATATATATATATGTATATATATATACATATATATAAATATATATATATGTATATATATATATATATATATACATATATATAAATATATATATATGTATATATATATATATATACATATATATAAATATATATATATGTATATATATATATATATACATATATATAAATATATATATATGTATATATATATATATATATATACATATATATAAATATATATATATGTATATATATATATATATATATTTATATATATATATACATATATATATACATATATATATATATATATATATACATATATATATACATATATATATATATATATATATACATATATATATACATATATATATATATATATATACATATATATGTATATATATATATATATATATATATATATATATATATACATATATATATACATATATATATATATATATATATATACATATATATATATATATATACATATATATATACATATATATATATATATATATACATATATATGCATATATATATATATATATATATATATGTATATATATACATATACATATATATATATATATATATATATATATATATACATATATATGTATATATATATATATATATATATATATATATGTATATATATACATATACATATATATATATATATATATATATATATATATATATATATACATATATATGTATATATATATATATATATATATATATATATGTATATATATACATATACATATATATATATATATATATATATATATATATATATATATATATATATATATATATATATATATATATATATATACAAACGCACCTGACAAGCAGTATAGCAGATGCAGAAATACATATACCGAAATATACTGTATTTCGTTCGGACAGGAAGGAGAGAACTCATGGTGGGGTTGCTCTGTATATCCGTGAAGATGTCACACCAATTGTACTGTTGACACATTCAAACTCAGTCTGTGACACACTGATAATACATATGAAGCAACTACAGACGGTAATATGTGTCACATATCGGCCGCCCGATGCCCCCAGTCATGAGGGTAAATTTGAGGATAGCCTAAGTAGGATAGAAGAGGTCCTTGACAAACTGGACCAGGGTCTCAACATCCTACTGCTGGGAGACTTCAACCTACCAAAGGTCAAATGGCCTGAGGGCCACCTCCTCCCTGGAATGACGTCAATAGAACAGAGACAGACGGAATCCCTGCTGGCCCTCACACACAGGCTGTTCATGGAGCAAGCAATACTCCTCCCAACAAGAGGCGAACATGTCCTGGACCTCTGTTTTACAAACAACGAAGTGCTCATCCACAATGTAAAGGTGACACCAACAATTCTCTCGGATCATAACTTGGTAGAGCTAATGATATGTGGTCCAAGAGAACCAACAGAGACAAAACCACCAAGAAGCTCCGGGACGCTATCCAGCCTTAACTTCTACGGGGCTGACTGGAAGAAGATTAAGAGTGAAATCCGGAAGCAAACATGGAGTGCAAACATCGCCACACAAGACACTAACACACAATTTCAACACTTCATGACAACGATACACACCATATGCAAAAAGTGTGTCCCGGAGAAAGAGGCAAACAGACACAAAAATCTTATTCCCAGAGATAGGAAAATCCTTATGAGACGTAGAACTAAACTCTCAAACCAGTTGAATAGTCAACAAAACCAAAACAAGAAGGAATCCTATTTGAAACGTGCACTACTTGACACCGAGATTGCACTCAAGCTTTCACATGAGAATGAGAGGGCAAGGAAAGAGAACAGGGCCATAGAAAACATTAAAACAAACCCTAAGGCCTTCTTTAAATTTGCAAAAGAAACTGCCTCAGTACACTGCAAGATTGGACCACTCTTCCACACGGACGGTTCATTAACCGAAAATCCCCAAGAGATATGTGAAATACTGAACGAACAGTACAAAAGTGTCTTCACATGTCCACTGAGGCACATGCAAATAACGAAGCCAGAGGAGTTCTTTGATGCCACAACACTACATCAAGAAATGGCAACCATCAACCACATAGACATAACGGAGGAGGATGTGGTGTACGCCATTGATGAAATTAGAACAGACTCGGCTGCTGGACCTGATGGATTTCCAGCAGTTCTCCTAAAAATATGTAAGCGGGCCTTAGCAACTCCACTGAAGATGCTCTTCAGAAGCTCCTTGGCTAGCGGTGTACTACCCAGGGAGCTGAAAGAAGGCACAATATGCCCTATCCATAAAGGAGGTAGTAGAGCGGAGGCCAAGAACTATAGGCCAGTCTCCCTGACGTCGCATATCAGTAAGGTCATGGAGCGAGTCGTCAGAAAGAAACTAATCACTTTCCTCGAAGAAAATGACTGCCTGACTAGCACGCAACATGGCTTCCGCCCAGGAAGAAGCTGCCTTACACAGCTGCTACATCACTACGACTGGGTACTGAGGCAACTACTAGACAGCTCACATGTAGACGTGATATATCTTGACTTTGCGAAGGCCTTTGACAAGGTCGACCACGGAATGATATGTCACAAACTACACGGACTCGGCATAACTGGAAAAGTAGGAGAGTGGCTGCATGGCTTCCTAAGGGACAGAAGCCAGGCAGTCGCAGCAAATGGGGCCCTCTCGAGGGAAACACCGATGACAAGTGGGGTGCCTCAGGGGACAGTCCTGGGACCACTACTGTTTTTGGTGGCTCTCTCGGACATGCCCTCTGTGGTGCATGCAACAACATCCCTCACTAGCTATGCTGATGACACTAAGGTAGCACAGGCAATCAAAAACCCGGCTGACGCTGCCCTCTTACAGCAGGATCTGGATGCCATATACAGATGGGCGGAAGAAAACAACATGCAGTTTAATGCTGGCAAATTCCAAGCCCTACAATACAAACCTGCAAACACAAACACAAATATAGCGGAACACAGCTACACAGGACCAGGAGGGACCGATATCCCCGTGTCAAAATCGATACGAGACCTGGGCATAGACATGAGCGATGATGCATCTTTTTCTTCACACATCATGAAGGTGGCGACAGCATGTAGACGATTCGCTGGCTGGATCTTGAGGACTTTCCTTACAAGAGATCGAGACACCATGTTGACACTGTGGAGGACTTTTGTCCTAAGCCGCCTGGACTACTGCTCCCAGCTGTGGTCACCCCATAGTGTCAAACTAACCACAGAGCTTGAGGCAATCCAGCGAAGCTACACCAAGAGGATTGCCAAGATGAGGGAGACAAGCTACTGGGAGAGGCTGAAGGAACTGAACCGCTACTCCTTGGAGCGAAGACGGGAGAGATACGCAGTGATCTACATGTGGAAAATCCTGGAGGGACTAGCACCAAACTTTGGCATTGGGAGCTGGACCAACCGTCGAACAGGACGTCACTGTGTGGTGCCAAAGGTCCCGTCTTCCACATCTAGAATAAGGAGCAGGTATTGCAATAGCCTGGGATTCAAGGGCCCTCAACTCTTCAACAGGCTGCCGAGGCATCTGCGAGACTTGCATGACGTGGAGGTGGATGTCTTTAAGAAACATCTCGACACCTTGTTATCCAGGATCCCGGATGAGCCCACAGCAAGACACGAGGGAAACCTAAGGGCAGCAGCAACAAACTCCCTCCTACACCAGTGGCCAACCTATACAGGCTGGAGATAAAATGTGTAGCAACAAGGGCGGTGCCCCAGCATGGCCTCAGCCGGATGGCTGAAACAGGTAAAAGAGTAAAAGAGTAAAAGAGTATATATATATATATATACATATATATA
>OZ024755.1:39897534-39922534 GCA_964016885.1 Eledone cirrhosa
TATAATATATATATATGTATAATGTATATATATATATGTATATATATATATATGTATAATGTATATATATATGTATAATGTATATATATATATATATAATGTATATATATATATGTATAATGTATATATATATGTATAATGTATATATATATGTATAATGTATATATATATGTATAATATATATATATATGTATAATATGTATATATATGTATAGTATATATATATATGTATAAAATATATACATATATATATATATATATGTATAATATATATATGTATAATATATATATATGTATAGTATATATATATATATATATATATATATATATGTATAAAATATATATATATATATATATATATATATGTATAATATATATATATGTATAATATATATATGTATAATATATATATATATAATATATATATGTATAGTATATATATATATTTATGTATAATATATATATATGTATAATATATATATATATGTATAATATATATATATGTATAATATATATATGTATAGTATATATATATATATATATATATATATATATATATATATATATGTATAATATATATATATATATGTATAATATATATATATATATGTATAATATATATATATATATGTATAATATATATCTATCTAAGGCGGGTAAAATTCCCGAGATCAATGGACGAGTTCTCACCAGCGGTCTCTGTCCCTCATTATTGCTGCCATATCCTGCATCTCCAACAGACCAGTGTCTGTCCTTAGGGCATCAACATATGTTAACCTTGGTCTTCCTCTTGTAGTGTGTCCATGTAGGGTCTCTCAAAGGGGCACTGAGGGCAATGTCAACTCTGGATGTCGGTGAGCATGTCCAGCCAACCTCAGTCTCCTCTGTGTCACTTTTGAGCTGACTTTCGGGATGTTCCCATACAGCTCTGAGTTTTTCATCCTCAGTGTATACTGATTAATGTATATATATATATATATATTTATAATATATATATATGTATAGTATATATATATATATATATGTATAATATATATATATATGTATAATATATATATGTATAATATATATATATATATGTATAATATATATATATATGTATAATATATATATATATGTATAATATATATATATATGTATAATATATATATATATGTATAATATATATATATAAGTATAGTATATATATATACATATATATTTATACATATATATATATATATTATATGTATAATATATATATATGTATAATATATATATATACATATATATTTATACATATATATATATATTATATGTATAATATATACATATATATTTATACATATATATATATATTATATGTATAATATATATATGTATAATATATATATATATATGTATAATATATATATATATATATATATAATATATGTATATATATATATATGTATATATATGAATATATATATATGTATAATGTATATATATATATATGTATATATATGAATATATATATATGTATAATATATATATATGTTTATATATGTATATGTATATATATATATGTATAATATATATATATATTTCTAAATATATATGTATATATATATATATATAATATATATATGTATAATATATATATATATATATATATATATGTATAATATATATATATGTATAATATATATATATATATGTATAATATATATATATATATATATGTATAATATATATATATATTTATAAATATATATGTATATATATATATATTTATAAATATATATGTATATATATATATATTTATAAATATATATGTATATATATATATAATATATATATATGTCTAATATATATATATATATATTTGTATAAATATATATATATATATATATTTGTATAAATATATGTATATATATATTTGTATAAATATATGTATAAATATATTGTATTATGTAGATCTGTAATTTATCCTAGTGGGATGTAAGAGTACGGGATATAGTCGTGTAATATTTATTTTTGTTCTCAGGAGGAGACATTCTAGTGTCGTGTGCTAATGGGTACAAGTCCCAATGTGAGGAGTAGAAATACATGCATACATAGAAGTGGAATACGTGGAAGAGTACATTGGTAAAGCAAAGGTATAAATATATAAACATTTCAATATATAGGTATAAATATGTAAATAAACCAACAAGAGTGGTGTTGGAGTAAGATGGAGAAATCAAGACGTAGGAGAATTACAATATAGTTCAGGTTGCAGTATTTATGTTCCCGGGGGGGGGGGGGGAGACAATGCTGTGTCGTGTGCTAAGGGTACACGCGAGTAAAAGTCCGAATACGGGAAGTAAAAAGTACATGGATGTATAGAGGTAGTGTACGTGGAAAAGCATTAATACAGCAAATAAAGATGTAAAGATATAAATAAACAAACAAGAGTCGTTGTCTAGTAAATGGAGAGTTCAAGGCACAGGAGAAATACAGTATAGTTCAGGTTGCAGTATTTATGTTCCCAGGGGGAGATGTTCCAGTGTCGTGTGCTAAGGGTACACGCGAGTAAAAGTCCGAATAAGGGAAGTAAAAAGTACATGGATGTATAGAGGTAGAGTACGTGGAAAAGCATTAATACAGCAAATAAAGATGTAAAGATATAAATAAACAAACAAGAGTCGTTGTCTATTAAATGGAGAATTCAAGACACATGAGAAATACAATATAGTTCAAGTTGCAGTCAGATAATACATATAGATGTGGAAATGGAATCAGTGTGTGTTCGAGTCTGGGAATTCAGTGTGAGTTATACATGCCCAGAAGTATAGGGTAGCGAATTTAGTTAATGCAGTGCAGTACAATACTTGTTATGGTTTAATCCGTAGAGTTTCGTCGAAGTCCGAATATTCTGAGAGGGAAGTAGCAATGGGCCAGGCGAAAACACCGAAACATCCTATAAAGTTAAGCAATATTTTAAAGTTCCAACTTTCTGTCGGACTGTTGGGTGGGTTTTAATGGCGGCGCGACCAGCCCCCTGGCGCACGGGCTTACCTGGAGTGCTTGGAAAAATAAATTTCCCCTTCTTTCGGTAAATGAAAATACTCGGCGTAGCTTAATTCGCCCTGGGGCCCGGAGCGCGGCCGGTGTTTTAACCGCCACATAGTACCTTTAAATTACAGATCAAATCGGAACTATTAGATATATCAACCTGAAAATGTTAAACTGTTTAGCTTTAAATTTTCTAACCTCTTTGATATTGAATATTGATTATTAATTTATTAACTTCATCCTATAAGTCTAAACAAAAACGTAACGTTCCAATATTCCGCTCACACATAATTTTCAATTTCCTGTTTGTTCAATTCTCAATCTTCTTACTCTTTAATTTTATAATGTTATTCTGAATTCTTTCAACTTCATCCTATAAAGTTAAGCAATATTTTAAGTTTCCAACTGTCTGTCGGACTGTTGGGTGGGTTTTAATGGCGGCGCGACCAGCCCCCTGGCGCACGGGCTTACCTGGAGTGCTTGGAAAAATAAATTTCCCCTTCTTTCGGTAAATGAAAATACTCGGCGTAGCTTAAGTCCCCCTGGGGCCCGGAGCGCGGCCGGTGTTTTAACCGCCACATAGTACCTTTAAATTACAGATCAAATCGGAACTATTAGATATATCAACCTGAAAATGTTAAACTGTTCAACTTTAAATTTCCTAACCTCTTTAATATTGAATATTGATTATACATTTTTTTATTTTTTAAATTCATCCTATAAGTCTAAACATTGTAACACACTGACCCCCAATATATTCACCTCTGCTAAGATGCGGGTCCATGTGACATTTTCTCGCGCTACTCCTGGCCTGACTGTGGTCTGACGTTAATATCGACCTTTCTTCCTCTTTCTTTCTATCTTCCTTCTTGTAGCCATCAACCCTTACTTTTCTACTTCTCCCTCCTCTTCCTTCTCTTCACCCCTCTTCCTGTCTTCCTCCCGCAGACTTATCTTCCTTCCCCCTTTTGTTTGCCTATATCTGACCGGTAGTAGTTGTCTTTCTTCTCATAGCTGACATTAACCCTGGCTTCTCTTCTTCTTCCTTCCCCCTTCTTCTCTCTCCTTCCTTTCTTCCTTTCTTTTATCTTGTGTCATGAGATTGACGCTAATATATGTTCCCATCCCTTTCTGTTTTCGTTTATCTGACCAGTAGAAGCACACTGTAAACTTTAGCCACGTCACTCGAGGACGACCGGCTGAGGTTGAAGGATCGGGATAGCGGTCGCCCTCGGGTCCTCGATTTTCAGCCCCATGGATTTTATCTATTACATTCACGTATTATATTTCGAATACCTGATGATATCACCGGATTCATACGGAACCCGGTCATTGAAATGATCATAGTATAATAAACCTTTCAAGGATTTACACAAATCCAGCCTCCTGTCATTTCATTATAATATTTAACTCCGTAATAGCACCACCAACTATAAAAACAAAGACGGTTGAACTGCTTTACGTTGAGTACTCTCTATATTATTACATTGCGATTGACCAAACGGAATAGACCAGCTCTATCCAGTGGTGAACCTCAAACCTGAATAAATATATGTATAAATATATATATATATATATATATATATATATATATATATATATATATATATATATATGAAAAAGAATGACCCCGACGGCAGAGCTCAAGCCGTTTCGACGGCTATTTCTGGACTAAATTAGAATTTTTAGCCTGGTGAATAAATAGCCGAATAAATAGCAGCCAAGAGTTACTCCCCTTTATGGTCTGAGTTCAAATCCCACCGAGGTTAACTTTGCATTGCATTTCATCCTTACGGGGTCGATAAAATAAAGTACCAGTAATGCACTGGAATAATTGCTGGCCTTGTACCAAAAATAGAAACAACTATTAACAAACAATGTAAATTCTGACATTCAGAAGTGGGATATTTGGTTGGTCTAACAACTGAATGTTCGTCGTCAAAACCGACGCAGATCCATTGCTTTGGCGTCCATGTTTCCCGAAGAGAATAAGTCAAGCCTCGAAATACAAAGAATATGAGAAAGCGTTCGTTTAGACATTCGGAGTTGACACACCTCTGCCACGGTGAGTTATAGATAAATATATTTCCTGACACTCATACACTCACAGACACACACACATACGCGGACACACACACACACACACACACACACACACACACACACACACACACACACACACACACACACACACACACACACACACACACACACATACGCGGGGACACACACACACACATATAGATGATGGCTGCCCCCTTGTTATCGAGTATGGCCATTACACGAGAAAAATAAACACAACATAATAATAATAATAATAATAATAATAATAATAATCTGTTAAGAGAGGGGTGGTAGTAGTGCCACTACACATGAATAAGCGTGGAAGGCATCAAAAGATATAAATAGACTGATTTAGTGACCCGGTCAAACAGCTAACAACAACAACACCAAAATAATTTTTTTTGTTGTATCTCTAAACTCTCTCAAAATGTTTAGTTTCAACGATGTCAAATCTAAACTATAATATAAATAATAATAAGTCGAAAGATTATAGAACAGAACACAGACAAAAACAAATTTCAAAAGTTTAGAACGCAACAACCCTACTTCACACGTAGCTAAAATCAAAAACAGCAGCAGCAGCAACAACAACACTAGTAACCGATGTTACTGGCCTTGAAAAACGAAAAACGTAAAAAAAAAAATAAATAAATAAACAAAAAAACTAAGTCAGACATTCAAACATTACAATGAAACTTATGTTTATTTTTTTAAGTTTGTATCTATTTATTTATGTTCGTCTACAGCGTGATGGTGCCAGGCTAAAATCACCGGGGGTGATGAAATCACCGGTGGTTATGTAACCATACATTCACCAATCCTCGATATGAGTGTTTAAATGTCGAACCTAAACAGTTCGAATAACGGTGAAGAGGAGATTGGAACGCCGTGACAGACTCTCATCCAGCAAATGCGCCCTGGCCCAGCAGCAGGGCCCTGGCTGTCATCCAAATACTGCTGGTGTTGGAGGAAGAAGAAGGAAAGGGGCAAGAACCAACTGGACGAAAGAATTTAATAGAACTGTTATGGAATGTTACCTGAAGAGTAACCCCAAGGAAAAAGGCTATAGGAAACGGATGCATAACATCTGGAACGAGATTGGACTATTTAAATTAGATGAACAACAATTGGCCGGGCAGGCTCGGGTAATAAGAAATAATGGATGGATAAGCGAGCTGGAACTGGAGGAACTGAGCAGAGAGATTAGGTTAGAAATGGAGAGTGGAGTATGCCAGACAAACGAGCCAGTGGGAAATGAAGATGAAGAGGTTGAGAGAACGGAGGAAGCACCCGTAGCAGACAATGATCTGAATGCTGAAATAGATAACATCTGGAACAAAGATACGGCCATTGAGGAAATGAATGCTGACGGGCTAGGACATGATTTGGTTGCTATCCTAAACTTAGTGGTAGATGTAATGAACAATGATAGTGGGAAACCTATGAACCTAAGATTTGTAGACAGGAAAAAGTTAAAAGAAACAACAGCTAAGGTAAACAAAGTCATCTCATACCTTGAGGCGCTGAACCTTCACCAATGCAACAATATCCTCAAAGCAACAGCAAATGCGGTGAAGAAATTACTTGGCATAAAAACGAGGGGAAACAACAAACAAGAAAGATCAGAACCTTGGTGGAAGAAACGACTGAATGGTCAAATCAATGAATTGAGAAATGACATTGGAAAGCTTGAGTCACTACTGAATGGGACACTACAAAACATAGACACTAAAAATAGACTGGAAATAAAGTACAAAACTAGGAGGAAAAAGCTAAATATTATCATAGAGGAACTGAAGCAACGCACTGTAGCAAAGAATGCAAAAATTAGGCGATACGAGATCAGAGTCAGTCAGTATAAACAGAACCGCATGTTTGACAACAACCAGAAGATGTTGTTTGGACAGCTTGAAGGGAAAGAAAGAGGTAACGACTTGATCCCCGAGGCGGAAATTAGTGAACAAGCACACCAACAAACTGATTTGAGTATCACAGTTGAAACTCTTAAGGGGCGGGCCAAATAACTAACCAACTGGAAATGACCAGGCCCAGATGGTGTGCAGGAGTATTGTATCAAAAATATAACATCCCTCCACCCGAAATTGACAACCATGTTCAATGACTGCTTGATGTCGGGTGAGGTATCAGAGTGGTTGACAAAAGTTACCACAGTTCTAGCAATGAAAACCGAATCAAGGGGAATGATGTTACCAACTATAGACCTATCACATGGCTGTCCATAATGTGGAAACTATTAACAAGCATTGTGTCTGAGGAAATCTACCATCACCTCCACACAAACAACTTGTTACCGGACGAACAGAAAGGATGCCGAAAGAGGTACAAAGGACCAGCTACTTATTGATAAGATGGTAATGAGGAATTGCAAGAGGAGACACACTGGTCTTGCCATGGGATGGATAGATTACAAAAAGGCATTTGACATGGTGCCTCATTCTTGGATTACCAAAATCCTAGAGATCTTCAAGGTGGGAGATAACATCAGACAGTTGTTGAGCAAAAGTATGAAGTCCTGGGAAACAGAGTTAACATCAGGTGGAGAATCCTTGGGAGGCGTGAAGATCAAGAGAGGTATCGTCTAGGGAGATAGTTTGTCCCCTCTGTTGTTTGTCCTTACCCTGATACCCCTGACCATTATACTGCGAAAAGTGAGAGCAGGATACACGTTGGGAAAAGGAGAGCTTACCATCAATCACCTCCTCTTAATGGACGATCTTAAACACTTTGGGAAAAATGAGAAGGAGTTGGGTATACTTGTTGACAATGTTCGTATTTTCAGCAATGATATATGTATGCAATTTGGTATTAATAAGTGTGGAGTCCTAGTGATGAAGAGGGGAAAATTGAGTAGAAGCAACGGAATCCAGGTACCAACAGGTGAGATGATAAAGGAAATTGACACTGAAGAAGGATACAAGTATTTGGGTATTCTGGAGGCTGATGACATCAAGAACAAAAAAAATGAAGGAATTGATAAGATCTGAATACATTCGGAGAGTAAGGAGCGTATTAAAGTCACATCTGAACAGTAGGAATGCCATAAGTGCAGTAAATTCCCGGGCTGCGTCTATTATTAGGTACAGTGCGGGAATTCTGAAATGGAATGTTGCTGAACAAAAAGAAATGGATAGGAAGACTAGGAAGCTATTGACTATCTACAACATGTTCCACAAGAGGAGTGATGTCGATAGACTCTACTTAAAGTGATCTGAAGGTGGAAGAGGTCTTATCAGCATAGAGGAATGTGTTCAGATGGAGAAAAACAACCTGCACAAATACGTGACTGACAGTAGGGAGCCAATGCTCAGAATTGTACTGAAGGAGAGGACAATAACCAGGGTATATCCAAGGAGGAAATAACATCAAGGAGGAAGAGCAACCTTCATGAAAAATCCCTTCATAGTACCTTCTTTAAGAAAACTGAATTTAGTGATCCACAGACATGGAACTGGTTAAAATGAGGAGACCTTAAAAAGGCTACAGAAGGAATGCTAATGGAGAGCAGGCCCTCAGAACGAAGTGGGTGAAACACCATATTTACAAGGAGGAGGCTAGCCCACTGTGTATGATCTGCGGAGAGAGAGAGAGAGGAGACTCTGGCTCACATTGTATCCGAGTGTAAACACCTAGCCCAGACTCACTATAAAGGCTGGAGACATGATGTGATGGGTGATCCACTGGCACCTATGCAAAGTAAACAATTTACCACATTCTGAGAAGTGGTATAACCATAAGCCAGAGTCGGTGATAGAAAACGATCAGGTGAAGGTGCTGTGGGATTTTAGGATACAGACGGACAAGAAACTGGAACACAATAGACTTGACCTGGTGGTTTTGGACAAGGAAAAAAGATCGTGCCTGATTGTAGATGTAGCTTGCCCATTTGACACGAGAGTGCAAGAAAAGGAAAGGGAGAAAATTAACCGATACCAGGACATAAAGTGGGAGGTAAAAAGGATTTGGAACTGCCATGAAGTCAGAGTCGTCCCGATTGTCATAGGCGCACTAGGTACTATCTTAAAGAGTTTCCAACGATAGTTAAAGAAAATTAGTCCAGCCCCGCTTTTTGGAACACTTCAAAAGGCATGCTTGCTGGGAACAGCAAGAACCCTCCGATACGTCCTGAATATCTGAGGCTGCAGGTAGTGGCTTGATATTCATTTCAACAAACTGTCCAGTTAAATAATATCAATGACTGAGACTCTAAGAATAATAATAATAATAATAATGATTTCATTTATTGGCCACAAGGGCCGACATATAGGGGACAACACAATAGACAGGGACAGTGGGGGTTTACATAGAGATCGAGTAAGTATAAATAACAAAAAAACAAAATAACAATAAAAATACAACAATGAAAGTTCCCCAATAAGAGGGATCACCACCCAGTGTTGACTCAAGCACCCCACCAGTCCTGAGCCACCCGACGCTCCTAGGGCACCCGGGAAGGGCACCCCTCTCCTTCTCGAATTCACCAGCCTACAGGCGCATGATCAGAGTAGGCCCACTCACGCGGGCCATTCTCGCCACATTCACCCACCTTTCAGTAAATGTACTGGGGGGCAGCACTTCTCTCTCCACCCTCACCTTCCTTTCCAAGTGAAACTTGAAGAAGTTGATGAGGGATTGGCCGAAGAGAAAAGTGTCTGTCTTCAGTCCTTTCAACCTGGTCCACCATGCAACCTCTTTCGCTACTGCCACCAGGCAGAGGAAAATTGCCTGCCCTTCCTGACCAAAAGAAGGCGGCGGGTCAATCTTCACTATGGACTCGGACGATAGCCGGATCCGTTCTACACGCGACAATAGCTGTTCGACATAACCCCACAAGTCAGCAATGCACGGACACTGGACGAGTGCGTGCAGAACGGTTTCGTCGCTCTGCGCGCATCTCGGGCAGGTTCGTCTGACAGCACTTCCGTGCCTGTAGAGTTTATCCCGAACCGGCAGCGCCCCCCGGTAGCACTGCCAAGCGAGGGATTTCTGGAAGTTATCCATCGTCCCCGGCTCGAAAGTCCTCCGGAACATACTGGTCAGTTCTACTTCGTTGACGCCCAGAGCCTCTCCTAGTACGTCATCGCACTTGCCCTCCACTAATCCTCTATAGAAATCTTGAGTGGAAGTTCCACTGACCGCATTGCCCACCTTGCAGAGTGCAGTGAGCGCCTGGCAACATTCCAGATGCCAGTCGCCCAGTCTCGGTCTCTTCTTGACCCAGGACTGCAGCTCAGTCAAAGAGATGAGCTGCGGAAAGGCCCGTCTAACAAACGGCGACCACACCTGTTCACCGTTTAGGCAAAATATCTGGAGATGTCGCAGCCTCAGCGCATGTCTGCGCATCATTAGCCACGGCATGCCCAGCCCTCCACGAAGAGGGTGCTGGCAGCAGATGGACCGCCTCACCAACGGGACCCGTCCCCTCCACAAAAATTTGAAAAGGAGCCGTTCCAAATTGGCGAGGCGTGGACGGGGGCAAGGCACGACGGTCAGGCGGTAGTAGATGACGGACGCGATGTACGCGTTCGCCACCTCCGCCCGCCCTTTCAGTGATAGCTTTCTCTCAGCCCATTTCTGGGTGAGGTTGGCTATCCTGCTCGTCACCTCGTCCCAATTCTTATCCACCTGGAGGTCTGGTCCGAACCAAACCCCGAGCAACTTTACCGGTCCGTCTGTCCAGCGCCCAACGACGCTGTTGGACGGCATGGACTTGCCTCTCCAGGTGCCGAGCTGCAAGCCCACCGACTTTTCCGGGTTAAGTTTTGCTCCCGTCAACCTTTCATATTCCTCCAAATGGGTGCGGATCACCTCGATTTCCGAGGTGTCCGACACCATCACGGTGATGTCGTCCGCATAAGCGGACGCAGCCTTTCTACGTCCCGGTTCGAGCGGGATGCCCTGCAACAACTCCAGCTTCCGCAGTAGAGGCTCAAGAGTCAATACGTACAGAAGTGAGGAGAGAGGGCACCCTTGACGGACCGATCGAGAGATCTGAAACGGTTCCGAGAGGTGGCCATTAACTTTGACCACCGAGCGGATGCCGCTGTACATTGCAGCGATCCAGCTTCTGAAGACGGGGCCGAAGCCAGCCGCCTCGAGGACAGCCTCCAAGTACCGATGGTCGACCCTATCGAATGCTTTCGATTGATCTAAATTGATCAGAGCCCCACCGAAGCCAGGTTTGCACCCAACCCTCTCTATGATGTATCGCATGAGGTGGAGGTTGTCGTGTATGGACCTGGTCGGGATTGCGCAAGTTTGCGCCTCCCCAACCAAATCTTTGACGACAAGCGCCAACCTTTTCGCTAACACCTTGGCTAAAATCTTAAACTCTGTGTTGAGCAGGGTTATGGGCCTGAAATTATCTAGTGTGTCCCTCTTGTTCTCGTCTTTCCTTATCAGCGTCACTACGCCACGGCTCACAGAACTGGGAATGCTCCCGTTCTGCTGCCAGTTGCAGTAGAGCGCTTCGAGGAGATCGGAGAACAAGTCTGGCATATTTACGTAAAGCTCGTAGGGCAGACCATCCAAACCGGGTGACTTGCGACTCGAGCAGCCGACAAGGGCGTCCTGAATTTCGGCTGATGTTATCGGCTCTTCGCAGCGCTCAGCGTCGGCCGTCGAGAGGCGTGGCAAGCCGTCGAGGTAGGGACTGAAGTCCGCCGCCGTCTCCGACTCACCCATCCTCCCGAACAATCGAGCAAAGTGCTGGCGAAAGGCCTCACACATCTGCTTGGAATCGCTCAGTTCGTGTCCATCTCGATCCGTCAAAGACCGAATTGTGGTTTTATTTCCACGCTGCGTCTCTGCAAAGCGAGCCCATCGGGCAGCTTTGCTTCCCTCGTTCCTCAGAGCACGCGCCTTAGCTCTGACAATGCAACCTTCGTGTTTCGCATTGAAGAAATGGTCTAGTGCCATTCTCGCCGCTAGCACGTCTGTTGCAATGCCACTACAAATAGCCTCGTCTAACTTAGCTATCAGCCCCTCCTCCTTTCTATTTTTCTCTATTGCTACTTCTTTGCTAAATCCTATCGAGGTTGCTCTAATCTCTCTTTTGAGTGCCCCCCACCACCTGTTGTTGACAACCCCCCCTGTCAACTTTTGCTTAACTAAGTTGTTGACCCGGTCCCTGTAAGCTTTACGTGCCGGAAACGACATGTTTAGCTTCCAGTAGCTAGGTCCTAACCTACGTGTCTTATCTAGGTCGACCATACAGATCACAAGCTTGTGATCTGAATAGGCAACCGTTTTAAAATGTGGACATCCTACACTATTTCTATCTCTTTTCCTAATGAAAATCCTATCTATGTACGATCTAGATGACCCTATGCGATTGGTCCAGGTCCATACTGGCGCATTAGGGAAATCTAGTCGGTACCTGTCAGACAGTTGAAACTGGCTGATCAGGTACTTGAGGCTTTTGCACCCCCCGCTCCTATCAGATACTCCCACACAATCCCAGCGTGCTTCTAAGATGCCATTCCAATCCCCTATTAACAGTAAAGGGCGAGACGTAAGCAGAAAGTTTTCCAGGCGCCTAAAGAAGTCCGGCCGACCGGCCCCAGTAGGGGCGTAGACGGCCACCAGTCTAAAGGCACCACCTTCACTATTGCTCACGTCCAGGACCACCAACTTTCCGTCAGGATCCCGGAAGATTGACCTTACCTCGAGATCCAGACATTTCCTAAACAGCACAGCCACTCCACCTCCCATTCCCGGCCGACTAACAGATGCAAAGATCTGATAATCGTCGAAAATCGGCGCCAGTGCGCGTGTGTCGGAAATTCTGGTCTCGCTGATGGCAATTACATCCATTCCTAGTGACCTGAGGTCGTTGAGCAAGTGACCTTGCTTCCAGGGCGACCCCAGGCCACGAACATTTAAACTTCCTACTCTTATGGCCATGCTGGCAGGATGAATGGGAGAGGAAAGGTTTACTTACCTTCCGGGGTCTTGTGAAGGTCGGGTGGTTCGACCTCCATGGTTTGTGGGGTTTCTTTTGGGAACCCCTTTAATAGTCTTGACGTGGGTTTTACGTTCGGGGTTCCCACATCCCGAGGAAAGCTCTTTCGAATTTCTTTGTATGAAGCGAGCGACATTCGCATCAGAAGCAAATTATCTGGTACGCGAAATGTGCTCGCTTCAAATGTTTCCCCGTCTTTTTCGATGTTTGTGCTTCGTGCTACATGGGCCATCAATTCCTTGTTGGCCCTTCTGGCAAGCACGAAGTTTTTAATGTTTTGTTGCTCGGGTTTTATTTGTTCGTGTGATTGTGGTGGTGATAGCTTTGTTAGTGTTGTTTCTATTGTGTCTGCGTTTGTTGTGGGTGGGGTGTCTGTAGTTTCTGATGTTTGTGTGTCTATTTGTTCTTGTGTCTGTTTAGCTTGTTTGCGTTTGGGGGATTTTGGTGGTTGTGTTGGTGATGCTGTGGGGAAAATGTTTGTGTGGGTGGTGTGTGTATTTTTTTTTGTGGGGGTGTTTGTGCTTTGTGGATTTCTTTTTTTTTTGTGTTTTGTTTTTTGTATTTTGGGGGACTTTGGTTTTCCCTCATCTTCACTGCTGGAGGATGAGGGGTCTGTGGCTGTGAGCGTGTTTGTGTCTGAGTGAGTGTTTATGTTCTTGTTCGTGTGTGTATTTTGGGGGGGAGGGGGAATGGGAGAGCTTTCCTCGTTTCCCCCCTGGGTGTGCAATTTTGGTGGTTCCATTGTTGACGGTGTTGCTGGTGGTCCTTGTCCCGGCGTCGCCAGCAGTGGAATCTTTCGACCCCTTGCGCTTTTCGGCAGTTGAGGGCAGAAGGCTCGCAAGTGTGTCGTTTCCCCACAAAGGAAACAATGCGGCCTTTTGCCCTCAGTCATTATATGCAACACCCTCCCGTTTTGGAGGCGGATGTGGTCCGGGATTGTTTTTACGTTTTCGGGTCTGATTTGGAGCAGTATCTCCAGATCAACCCCGGACCAGTCGTCCCTGGCAGTTCTCGTTGCCTCTACCGGGACTGTATCCGTTCCTTCCACGATTACGCAACCCAGGAGCCACCACATATCAAGTCCTGGTGGAATCCTGGGAATGCGCACACGTGCTATTCGTTTTCCCATGTGGGAGGGGTACATTATGACCTTGCTAGTTTTGCAAGGGGTCATTGAATGCTTCACAGCGAGGGCTTCAGACTTGAACAGCACCGAAACGGTGCCGTATTGCCTGCCCCTCTCTATGAAGTCTGTGTCCTCTCTGATGTATTTCAGTGCGGCTTCTATGTCAGCTTGGGCGATTATCGCTGCCCTCTTTGTCTCTACTGAGATGCATCTGAAATGCACCGTTCTTTTTTCCACTGCCTCAATGGCTTCTGCCGGGACAGTTAAGTTTGCCCAGGTCTGCTCTTGATTTATGATTTTCCAGGCCTGGGCCAACTTTTCCTCTCTGTTGGTTAAGTCGATGCTGTAGCATGGTCTCCTTTTAGCCGCTGCCACAGCAGCGAAAGTGTTCTTGTTGGTGTTGTCACTGTTGTTGTTCTTGTTGGTGTTGCTGCTGCTATTGCTGTTGTTGTTCTCCCCTGTGTCGTGGTTACCCTCTGTGCTGTTGGCCTTGTTGGTGCTGTTGCTGTCGCTACTATTACTCTCTGTGCTGTTCGTTTTGTTGGTGCTCTCGTTATTACCACCTTCTGCGCTGTTCGGCTTGTTGGTGTTGGTGTTGTCGCTGTTACCACCTTCCGCGCCGCTCGGCCCGTTGGTGCTGGCACTGTCGCTGCTCACATTCGTGCTGGTGGCGCTCCTCGCCTCACCTCTCCTCTCAACGCTCAAGTCGCCGTTGCACGACAGCAGACCCGCCTCTAGGGGGCGTGGCTCCGCCATGTTTTTTTGAGAAAAAAATTATTATTTTTTTTCAAAATAAAGTTCAAATATTTGGGCCAAAAGGCCCAAATATTATGAGTTATTCCTTCACAGGATACAAATTAATGTCTTATAATGCTTCAGCGGTACAAAAAATAAACAATTCTCTACAATTAATCCTCAAAAAATTGCTTACTCACGGAGCTTCAAAAAACGTACATCCACTTTCGTCAATAATAATAATAATAATAATAGTAATAATAACAACGACAAGAACAACAATAATAATATACACATATATATATATACACACACACACACATAAACATATCTACACACACACACACACACGATAGCAATTGACAACGCTGCGATCGAATGTGGCTTTTTAGCCCAGCCAATGATCTAAAATGTCTTGCACAGAGTTGGCAACCAAAACATTCACTGGGAATAGCCGGCTGTGGTTGGAGTTCATGTACTTTTGCATGTCGTTTGAGCCCTCCTGCTGATTTATATTCTCTACCACATGCTTGGCAAGCATGGTGAGTAACATCTCCAACAGCAGCCTGGTAGTCAACCACTGATCTCACTTTATGACTGCAAAGATAACTTTCGAGTCCAGCTTTGCTTAGGCAGAGTCTCGCACAGACGCTGCATGTCAGCACCATAGGAGGACCTTCGCCGTCTGGAAATGCAACAGTTATGCCCTTCCTCACATCCCGCTTAACTATCTCGTATGCGGTTCTATATGCCTCAAATATACAGTCTTTCTCCATTCATTACGATCAGCAGCAACATTTTCCCATGTATCAGCAGATATGTTAGCGTCTTTCAAAGAAGCTTTCAACGAATCCTTATACCTCTTTTTTGGTTTATGTGGAGGTCGTTTTCCTTTAACTAACTCTCCATAAAAGAGTTGTTTTGGTATTCTAGAATCCTTCATCCCTGCAAGGTGACCACTCCAACGGAGTCTTTGCTTGAGCACAAGAGCTTCTATACTGTCACACATAGAGCTTTCCAAAATCTCGACATCACTGATGTGGTCCCTCCAGTGAACGCCATGGTTCCGTCTGAGACACATCTGATGGAAACGCTCCAATTGCTTAAGGTGGTGTTGATATGTGACTCAGGTCTCGCAGGCATAAAGAAGGGAAAAGAGCACACATGACTTGTACACCTTTACCTTTGTCTTGTATATGTCTCGCCGACCCCAGAGTCGCCTTTCTAGCTTTCCATAAGTATGTCAAAAAAAAAAAAAACTATATATAATAAAATAACAATCGAAGTCCTCAATAGGGGGGAACGTTACTGCGGAGTTGTTTTACATCCCGTAGATAGAACAACCCTCAACACCAGGAACACGTTTTGTAGATGTCCCCGTCTTCCCTCTGTTTATCCTCCTCAATATCTGTTTATCTTGCTTTATATACAGAGAAGGCCCATTCACTCGGGCCATTTTCGCCACATTCACCCACCGTCAGCGAATTTACTGGGGTGTAGCACCTCTCACTCCACTCTCACCTTCCTTCTGAAATGGTATTTAAAGAAGGGGATAAGATGTTGTCCGGAGAGAAAGGTGTTTGCCCTCAGTCCTTTTAACTTCGTCCACCATATTACCTCTTTCGTCATAGCCACCAGACAGAGGAACACAGCCTCTCCTTCGTTCTTAAATGAGGGCAGCGGGGTGATCCTCACGATGGACTCGGCTGACAACTGGATGCGTCCCACATGTGACAATAGCTGTTCGACATAATTCCACAGGTCGGTCTACTGGGCACTGAACAATTGCGTGCAGAACGGTTTCAATGACCTGCCACATGTTGGACAGCTCCTTTTGGCAGGATCTCTGCCAGGGCGTCCGTGCCTGTAGATTTTGTCTCGAACTGGTAGAGCTCCTCTATAGCACTGCCAGGCTGCAGACATTTGGAAGTTATCCATAGGCCCTGGACGGAAAGTCCTCCCGAACAGACAGGTGAGTTCGTCCTCTTCGAAGCCTATAGTTTCCTCGAGAATGCCGTTGCACCTATCCCCTACTAATCCCCTATAGAATGTTGACGTGGGGTCTCCGCTGATTGCCGTTTCCCCTTGATAGAGGGCTGTGAACACCTGGCGGCACTCAAGGTGCCAGAGCGATAGATAGAGAGATAGATAGATAGATAGATTTCTTTATTTGCCACAAGGGCGCACAAGAAAAGGGGACAATACAAAGACATATGCCGGGAATTTTACATACAATCGCGTAAAAACATATTTTCAACAAACAAATTTAACAGTCAAAATCCCCAATAGGGGAGAGGCGTTACAAATGGGTTGTTTAATGCGCCGTAGATAGAACAACCCTCAAGTCCAGGAGCATGTTGTGCAAGTGCTCCTTTCTTCCCTTTGCTCTCTTCTTCAACCTACAGGTTTATATACAGAGAAGGCCCAATCACTCGGGCCATTTTTGCTCCATTCACCCACCTTTCAGTAAATTTACTGGGATGCAGTGCCTCTCTCTCCACTCTGATTCTCCTTCTAAAGTGGTTCCTAAAGAAGGGAATGAGTTGTTGTCCAGAGAGAAAGGCATCTGTTCCTCAGTCCTCTCAATCTCGTCCACCATATAATCTCTTTTACCATAGCCACAATACAGACAGACAGATAGATAGATAGATAGATAGATAGACAGATAGACAGATAGATAGATAGATAGACAGATAAATAGATAGATAGATAGATAGATAGATAGATAGATAGATAGATAGATAGATAGGATCTCTTCCAGGGCGTCCGTGCCTGTAGACTTTGTCTCGAACTGGTAGAGCTCCTCGATAGCACTGCCAGGCCAGAGACTAATCTGCCCTGATAAGACTAATCTGCCCTTCCAAATCTGACATTGGTATTATCAGTAAGAAAATATTAGATAAAATCATCCCACAGATTAAGCACAAAATATATCTTAACCAGTGGGAAATACTGGTGAAGTTATTGAATCGTTTAAGGATATTAAAGAGAACAAAAATAAAATATATATACAGTTTGATATCAATTCATACTACACCTCTATTTCCCCTATCCAATTAAATAAGGCACTTATTATGGCCATGAACAATAGTGACCTGACTAGATCCCAGATTGATGTCATACTTGCTGCCCGAAAAACCATAATTAGATTTGAAGATCAATTATGAACCCACAAGGATACGTAAAACAACTTTGACATAACTCGGCGCAGGTCACTGATTTGGTGGGTCTATATCTACTAAATGAAATTCATAAGGACCTACCATACCTCAATAGTGGTTTATACCGCGATGATGCACTACTCCATATAGACTATACAAAATTTAATATAGAAAGAACTAGGAAACTATTACATAAACTTTTCAAAAACTTCAACTTAAGTACCACACTAGACAAAAACACTAAAAATGTTAACTTCCTTGATGCTACCCTTTACCTAGATTCTAAAGTATATACATCCTTTCATAAACCTAACGAAAAACTAATTTATCTAGATACCAAGTTTAACCACCCTAAATCCATATTAAATTCAATTACTAAAGGAATATCTGATAGAATCTCTAATCTATCTTATAACGAAACCATATTTAACAATAATTCACAATACTATAATCAGGCATTAGCTAAATCAGGCCATAAGAATGGGATTGAATTCCTACCTATAAAATCTCATAGTTACAGCATTATTTCTCACAATATGGCCATGAGGAAAAATAATAATAAGAATAATAGCCAACCTTACTCTAATACGAAGGGTAGTATCAAACTTAACTCGCACCAAAGTAGACACCAAAATAATATTATAAACAGATATTACAATAGATATTTCAAAAAAAAAATAGAAGAACTAATACATTTTTCAATCCCCCTTTCAATCTAAAGGTTTCTACCAATTTACCTAAGGCTTTCTTCTCAATCCTAGAAAAAACTTCCCATCTGGCCACAAATACCATAATCTTATAAATAAAAAAAACATTAAAATCTCTTACTCTACCACACCTAACATAGCATACCATATAGCTAGTAGTAATAAAAGAAAGATTAATACTTATTTCCAACAAATTAAAACACAGCAGGAGGTAAACTTTCAGAACAACATAATAACTACAAACCCTAATAGCATTAGTAATAATAATAATAACACTAATGAAATCAATAACATTAGGAACGACAACCATCATAGCCCTAATACTATCCATAGCAACCAGATTTCTACACAACATAATAACCAGCAAGATAACATCCAAAATAAATGTAACTGTAGATCAAATAGAACTTGCCCTTTAGGTAATAACTGCTTAATCAAAGACATCATTTACTCCTGCACGGTCAACACTAACAACTCTTCTAAAACATATATAGGCTCTACTTCGAACTGCTTCAAGACGAGATACAACTCGCACCTCCACTCTTTCAAAAAACACAATCTATCCAACTCCACTTAACTATCTAGCTACATACACTATCTGTAAACTAGGAATAGAACATATACACTTCAATGGGAAGTAGTAGGTAGGGCTGCATCGTATAAACCACCTAACAAATTTTGTAACCTATGTCTCATAGAGACCCATACTATAATCTTTTCGAATCTTAACCTCCTAAATAAAAAATCGGAAGTGTTTGCATCGTGCCAGCACCGCTTCCAACACTCATTCCAAAGCTTTAAACCTAGTATATAACAATGTCAGATTTGAACTCATCACCACCATTAGTACTTCACCTCTAAGACTTGTCTTCCACCGCTGCATCACACTTTGATCCACCCTGTCCTCTACACAAATCATTTTTATCTCTAACATTATACTCTAGAAATATTCTTATAGTCACCACCTTTTAATATAATTACTTTAGATTACTTATAATTATACAGTGATTGAAATATAATATAATATATATTAATTTTAATGTTAAATGTAACAATGAATTATATATACATTTATTATTAAATATATAAATTAATAACATTGTATATAAATGATTTATTTATTTACTTAAGGGATTTATCTAATTTAATATGCAAACAGCTATACGTTACTCCATATCTTGCCAAATATTGGGTAGACAACAATCTAATGAAACCTTTAATATATTATGAGAGAGTATACTGAATTTAAAATTAAATATAAATATATAGCATGTTGTATAGGGGATTCAATTGTAGCACTATATAATATTGAGTAGACAACAATCTAATGAAACCTTTAATATATTATGAGAGACTAGACTGTATTTAAAATTAGATATAAATATATAACATTTTGTATAAGGGATTCAATTGAGGCAGTATATAATGTCTATTAGAGCAAGGAATGTAATTAATACAATGAGCTAGTTACCTCCCCTTACGCATTAGCTCCACTTAATTCCACATCCACTTCCGGATATTAAACCGTTGGAAATTCTCGCAGTAGAACAACTCTAATCCATGAATATGAATACAATAACACCAAGTCACAATCCATTACTATAACAAACATTCAATACAAATATATCTTAACATATGTAATGGATGTGAAATCTGTAGTTCTCATATACAAATTTGAACTATACAGAAAATATCATCGCATTGCATCCCCCATAATACACTAACATATTCGCTTAAAGTGCTTGTATTTTATGTAATACCTTGCCATACAGTACTCATATATGCATAATACATTTGATCTGTCGCATGTATTCCTCTCTGTGCTTTTAATTTTAAATTTTTTAGTTTTTAGTTTTAATTTTTAATCTTATTTTGAATTATTGTACAATTCTCGTATAATATATGTCGCATCCATTCCACCCTGTGAACATGAAACTGTTGTCCACAACATCAATATATATGTATCTGTATGATTCTTCAGTTGAATAGGAGGTTAATTATATGTACATACATTGATAATGCTACGAGGACCCCAAGCTTAAGTTTGGAAGAAACAATTGTCGGCGAATAAATGATTTAAACATAACTTTGATACTTGTGTAATCTATATCTAGATATATATAGAGAGATAGATAGATAGATAGATAGATAGATAGATAGATAGATAGATAGATAGATAGATAGAGAGAGAGACCGGCATTGAAAGCTTGTGTCTAATACATAATATACTGTGCGTGTGTATAGTCAATTGAGATGTTTCGATGTAATAGTAAGGCAGGTTGAATGTAAATAGATTATCACATCTTGTGATATCGGTCAAAAGTAATATATATATGAGGATTGACACCCGCTTTCAGACAACGAAATATCGTAGAGAACAACTAACAGATTATATACACATATATAAATATATATACATATATAAGCATATATACATACATACAAAAGTACATACATACATATCTATATTCATATGTGCATAAATATATATGTACACATATCTATATGAATACATGTATACATATATACATACATTGCATACATACAGGCATATATACATACATACATAGCTATATACATACATGTATGCATGCATACATACATGCTTGCATAGATATGTACATACATATATATGTACATACGTACATATATACATACGTACATATATACATACATACATATATTCCTGCGTAGATATATGCATACATACATACATACATAAGTACATACATATATACATACGTACATATATACATACGTATATACATATATACATGCATATAAACATATACCTCTATGTATGTATCTTTATCTGCGTATATATATATATATATAAATAAATATACACGGGTGTGTATGATTGTGTATAGAACATTATATTAATAAAAGGAATTCCAACTTTGTCTGATTTACTCGTTTTATTTACAATCCTTTAAAATGATAATGATATTATAATGAAATAGTATGGTAGGATAATAAATGTTAATTGAACAAGTACTTCAGGGTCATATTCTGTGGTGACAGTCAAGTTTGCAATTTTCAACTGTAATGAGATGGCTAAAATCTGTGCAGTAAAACGGTGCTAAAATCTGTACAGCAAAACGGAGCTACAGAATGCTAAATTTTGCAAACTGTATTTCGACCAATCGATGTGTGGTTTCACTAGATTACTAAAACTGATTGGTTTAGGCGACACGGTTGGTTGAGCCTGTCTAACGACTTCTATTTGACCCAACCCAAAGCATCAATTGTTTTGCTACTTTTAGAAATGATGAAAATAGCATTTTCTATGGTTCTTATTAAAAATCTTCAGTAATCATCAACATCAACATCACTTTTATTAATATTATTGTTGTTGTTAGTCGTGTTAGTCGACATAGGCGTAGTCATAGTAGAAGTAATACCCCGAAGCATTCAGTCATGTACTGGGTAATTGATGGCCTTGTGCCAAAAGTAGAAACAATTATTATTGTTCATTTAGCTTGGGTTGGAATTTATCAATAACATTCTTTTCTTTAATTTTTCTCTTGATTTCAATTGGGCTGTGTAGTTTGTAGAATGGAAATATAAATATTTTCTGACCACATGTTGCTAGATGGTTACTCAGGGGTATCTGACGGACATTTGGGGGGTCTCTGAATTGCTGTCGGTGCACCCGTGCCAGTTTCGATAGTGCATTTCCAGTTTGACCGACATATAGTTCTTTACAATTCTGGCATTTAATGCAGTAAATTAGATTTCTGCTTTTGCAGTTCATAGTTGCATTTGGGAATATTTTTCCAGTCTTTGTGTTCATATATTGACCAGTATGTATGAACTGACATGTGCCACATCGACTATTATTGCATTTAGATACAGTGAATGATTGGTCTTTGTTGTTAAGGTCAAACTTTGCCTTTGTTAGTAATTGCTTCAAATGTTTCGGCTGTCTTTTACTAAGAATCAAAGCTCGGTCTGTAATTAAACCTTTTAATTCATTTCTTTGAGCAATGATCGGTAGGTTTGCTTTGGCAGAGTTGAAGATATTCTGGTGACATGGGTTGTGTGTCATTATAAATGGTATGACCAGTTCTTGGTTTCTTCTTCCTTGGGTTGTCCTAAGTTGTTGTATAGGTATTTTTATAGCCCGCTGTATGCCATTTTCTATAAGTAGAGATGGGTATTTTTGTTTGAGGAAAAATTCTCTCAGTTCTGTTAGGCGTTTGTACCTGGTATTCGTATCTTCTACAATGGTTCAAATTCTTCTGGCTAGGCAGTACGGGATGTTGCGTTTTGTATGAGGCGGATGGCATGACCTAAAATTCAGATATTGATGGGTGTCTGTGTGTTTTTAGTATATATCCGTGGTAATGGCGGTGTCGTTTTTGATTACCATTATATCTAGGAATAGTAATTTGGTACTACTCATCTCTTTTGAGAGATTGGTGTAGGTTATTCCGGAGGATATTGCACTCATCCAGAGTATCTAGAGATTCTGTTCAGATGATGAAACAGTCGTCAAGGTATCTCTTCCAAGACTTTTCAATGTACTTTCTAAATTCAGTGCTATATTTTTCCTCTATTTCTTGGCAGAGTTGTTGTACTAAGTATCCCATTACAGAGTTCGCGTAAACGGGAGAAAACTTCGTTCCCATCGCTGTGCCTCTAATGTGGATGTAATTCTTAGCATTGAAGAAGAATGTGTTGTTTGTTCTCCAGAATAAGTCTGACTGCGTCTAATATAAATGGCGCTGTGAATCTGGTGGGAATCACTTCTCTATGTTTTTCCACCCAGTATTTAACCGCCTTTATTCCTAAATCATGTGTAATGTTGGTGTAAAGGCTTACCACATCAAAACTAAGTAGAAGTGAATTCGTTTCCATGGTTTTGGGAAGATGGGACAGGAAGTCGATATCATCCCGGGTGAAACTGGGTATGTGAATACATAGAAGTTTCAAAGTAATGTTAACAAAATTGCTTAGATGGTGGGTAAGGCATGTTGGACCAGCTATAATAGGTCTAAGTTTTAAGTCTTTTGGGTGTAGTAATTTAATGTACTCACTGTTTTGTTCTCATACTGCCAGTTGGATTTCTTTTGACTTATGAATTTTCGGTAAGCCACAAAAGTTGCTGGGTGTTGGCTCAAAATTGGTGATTTAGTCTCTTTCCTTATCAGTAAGTGAGTTGTAGTATTTTGAAGCCATGCTGTTGATCTTCTTCATGATGTGTGGTCTATATTTGACAGTATTTCATGGTAGAATGTTGTGTCTTTCAGTTGTTCCTCAACCAAATCTTTGTAGTATTCAGCATCCATTATAACAATTGCACCCCCTTCATCTGCTTGTTTAATTATTATTGTTTTATCATTTTGTATACGTTTAAGTGCAGACATTTCCGATTTGTTAATGTTTGGCCTAACATTAGTATTACGTCTAAGAGGAAATTTAGACAGGATATCAATGTATTGGTCGAGATAGATATTTATTCCTTTTGGCGGAGTGAAATTTGGTTTATTCTTTACTAGTGATTCATCACTCTCATTACTTTTATCAGCAAAGAATTTTACAAGTCGTAATTTTTGACAGAATTCTTGGGTATCCTCCTTCAGTTCTTGGTGGTTGACTGTTGGAGTCGGTGTGAATTTCAGTCCTTTTGACAGAATTTGCATTTCATCATTGTCAAGATCTCTTTTGGATAAATTAATTATTTTAGGATCTACGTGTACAGTTGTTTTGGGTATGTTTCCTCCTGGGGTTTTTCTTTTTTCCGGTTTTTGTTGTCCTGACGTTAAAAAATGGATGTTTCTCTGTTCAGGATTTATATTCCTGTTGGTGTTCTTGGGGATTCCATAAGCCTGTAAGATCTGTATATATATATATATATATATATATATATATGTGTGTGTGTGTGTGTGTGTGTGTGTGTGTGTGTGTGTGTGTGTGTGCGTGTGTTTAATGGTAGCTATGATGCTTCCATAGGCGTTATGCCAGTTGAGCACTCTATGTTCTTACGGAGTAGAGTGTGATATAATATAGAACGAAAAATCAGTGAGAAAATTTGTACAGAAAGTATTGCCTGTGTCCAACAAACCTGCAGATCTAGAATCAGACAGATCCATACAATGATCGTGTCTCGAGGTATCTGCCGGTGAAACAATTGTAACACACAATAAACTGAGTCCAGATGTATCACTGATTTTTCGTTATATATATATATATATATATATAT